>CATIWJ010471911.1:0-12231 GCA_949640765.1 Croton laevigatus | reverse complement strand
ACTGTGAACCTGTTTCTCAGTGAATAGTTGAGGGTAGTTAAAAATTTACGAAAATGCTTGGTGGGCCGGGTCCCCTTTCTTTTTTTATTTTTTATTATGGTTTTTTATTTTAAAATTAAATTATATATTACTTTTATTCAGTTTTGAAATTAATTTTAATGGGTTGTAGTTTCATAATTTATAGACTTTTATTTTCTGAACTGTTTTAGTGAATGATTATTGACATAAATGCATTTCTCTCTTGAAAACTTACATGGTAACCTTATCAAACGAAAACATCTGATCCAGGGGATCGGTACTGGTACAATCCCTAATGTTTTGGATGTTAATTTTCTTAATGAAGCTTTTCCCGTAAGTCTAGAACAATTTTTCTCATGCATTGATCAATTAAATTAGCATTTTGAACTGAACTGAACAAAAAAAAAAAAAATCTAGCACCTATGAAAAACTGTTGCAAAATGATCCTAGTTTCAATTTTTTTTTTTTTTGGCCAAATTTATTGCTGCTGGATATCAAGTGAAGAAGCTACTGAAACCGCTAAGCTGGTTGCCTTGAAAGAAGGCTTACTGGTATGAGAAAATTACTCTAATTATATTGTTACTACTTCATTTCAAGGTTTCTATCAGAAGCTCTCATACCTTCTTTTTTCTTCCTTCACGTTTCACAGGTTGGTATATCTTCTGGTGCTGCAGTAGCAGCTGCAATTGAGCTGGGAAAGAGGCCTGAAAACACTGGGAAACTGATTGTTGTATGTTTTGCTTCTTATAATTTAGAGCATATCAGCTTTTTGGATCAATGATTGATATGATTCCAGCTCATGTTGCAGGTGATTATCCCCAGTTGCGGAGAGCGGTACCTATCTACAAAGCTTTTTGATTCAGTTAGGCTAGAAATGGAAAACTTGAATTTTGATTGATATTTCAGTTTTTTGCTTCAGTAGAAACAGAATTTGAACCCAGAAATCAATTGGTTTGGCTAAGGTTTTTTGAGAAGTATAGGCTACTAGTGCATAGGAGTTTCGTGTACAATTGCCAATTCTATAGTTTTCATCCGTTGAACAAGTTGCGGAATTTTTCTTCAATGAATTAACAGAATCTTACAAAATTGAAAAGAAATTTATAAAATAGATGCTTTTTTTTAAAACCAAATTATAATTTATGCTGCTTGACATGCCTTTCAAAGCCCCCAAATCAAAATTTTGTTTTTAATATCTATTTTTTTTAACAATTGTTTTTAATATCTATTGAAAAACATATATAATTAATATTCAAAATTGAAAAAGTTAGTCAACTAACTTGCAGAAAATAAATTCATATATATATATATATATATATATATATATATATATAAACAAAGAAGTAACTATTATAAAGTTGATTAAAAAAAAAAACGCTAATCAAAATACAAAAAGTTAGTCAAATAACTTGCCAACATGCTCGTTTTCATATAAACGGTACAGCTCGTAAAATAACTCGTTTATTTATGAAACATGCTCGAGCTCGGTTTATTTATTAAACGAGTTCGAACTCGGCTCATTTAGTTGACAAACGAACATGAATGCGTATTTAATGAGCCGAGCACAAAGCGAGTCATGAGCAGCTGGACTCATTTACAGCTCTACCACCAATGTTGTTATATAAAATATTTGAGAGAGAATATAGAGAGAAAATACCCCATATTTATACATAGACAGTAAACTTTAAATAACTTTGGACCTATTCTATTGCCTAAATATATATTTTTGGACCTTTGAAAAAATATAGTACACATATATATAAATGTTTAATATTATTATGGAGATTCATTAATAAATTTTTTTTAAGGGGATTTTGTCAGTTACAATTTAATAATTAAATTGCAAACAAAGATAGATACTCTTTTTTATATGTATCCAAGATTTAAGATTGTACTGTAAGATTTGGGCATGTTATGTTATTTTGATATATAGATGGGAAAATGCTAAATTTTCCTATCCAAAGATAAGCATTAATCATTTCTGTTTTTGTTTTGTTACATATGTTTACTCTGCAAGCCTTTTAGGAGTGGAGTAAACGTGGGTGGGGCCTCTTAGCACTCTATTGTAACAGCACTGAACGGCTACAAGAAACGCGTTTAAAGCGCAAATGGATGTAAGGAGTAATTTCTTTGAATGCCAATGCCATTCAATTATTGACTAAATTTCTCATTATTGACCTTTTCTTTCTTGGAAATTTTGCTGCTGTTGAAGTTGATTGACAATGTCATTGAAGAAAAGCCTTATAGAACAAATTTGATGAATTTCTTTCTCTCTTTTTTCCAATCAACAGATCTTATAATTAGAAACGAAAAGCCTTATTTTTGCAAGTTCAGAAAAATTAGGAGAAAATATGAATTGGGAATGTTTTTAACCAAAAAAGAAAAGTTCAATTTCAGGACGCTATTGTAAATTTGCGGAAAGTTCAGGGAATGCATGTGATATTGCTGGTAGTTTGTACAAATTTTCACTTAAAACTCCAAACAAGTTGAAAAATACAAACAAATTTATAAAATAGATGCCTTTTTTTTTTAAACCAAATTATAATTTATGCTGCTTGACATGCCTCTCAAAGCCCCCAAATCAAAATTTTGTTTTTAATATCTTTTTTTTTTAACAGTTGTTTTTGATATCTATTGAAAAACATATATAATTGATATTCAAAATACAAAAAGTTAGTCAAATAACATCCAAAAAATAAATTCATATATATATATATATATATATATATATATATATATATATATATAAACAAAGAAGTAACTATTATTATTATTTTTTACATAGACATTTTACACACATCCTTAACTCACGCACCCAAAAAAAAATTAGAGTTTTTAATACATAAAATGGAGCTTGAATCTGCCGCCACTTACTATTATAAAGTTGGTTAAAATAAAAGCGGAACCACAATTTGTCGTTTTGTTATTTAGTTGATTTTTAGTACTCCCTCCCTTCCCTCCATTTATTTGTCCACATTTTCTATTTTGGGCTTTCTATTTATATGTGCAAATTAAATAATGAGTGCTACCTCCGTTTTTATAATATGTTTACATTTCCGTTTTTTGGTGTTTTTTTGAGTTGTTTATATTTCCATTTATAGTAAGTTTTGTAATTATTTATTATTATTTTTTTATTAGTATTAGTGAAAAAGTAAGTTTTTTAAAGGATTAGTAATTATTTATTATTATTTCTGTATTGATATTGATGAAAAGTGAGTTTGTATTGGTATTGATGAAATAGTGAATGTAAAGATATGAGAAAAACGGAAGTAGTAATTTTTTAGGTGTTGAATGAAATAATGTATATTTTTTAAGTTAGTGGGGATGCTTTTTAAGTTAGTGAGGAACACATAGTGGCAGAGTTAATAGTGATGTAATAGTTGTCTAATTGTGTCTGACTTTTCTTGTAAGAATTGAATTTTAACATTTTTGTTATCAAATACCCAGATTTATATAATAACTGGGGGCTATATATAAACAAATTGTGAACAAGTTAAAAGTGAGAATTTAAAAATAAAGTCATAAATTTTTTGAAATATAAAAAACTGTGGATTGTAAAGATAAAATATGACCAAATGCAAGTGTGGAGAAATGAATAACTAGCTATAAGTAATTAAAATTACTTACAACTATAGCAGACAGTGATAAATAACTGGTCACATGTGGCAAAAAAATATAAAAAAAGTGGCTACAAATCATGAAATATTGACCACAAATTTTATAGATATGTGACAGAGTCAGAAAGTAGCCCATATATTTGTACTTGAACTTGATAAAGTGTTTTAGCTACTAGTTCCTCAAGAATTCCATTGATCATCATAAGGTTAGCTCATTTTCATTCAAATACTTGGATAATTGATTGAAATCGCAAGTTTAATTATGTGTGGGTACCTAATCACATGATCATGACTTAGAATAATTGAACTTAATCTAGTGTTTTGCCTAATAATTTCTCATTGATCATCATAAGATTAGCTCATTTTCATTCAAATACTCAAATAATTGATTGAAAATCACAAGTTTAATTATGTGTGGGTACCTAATCATATAATTATGACGTAGGATAATTAGGGGTGTTCAAAATCAGTTCGGTTCACCGAATAGAACTGGAATCATAGAACCAAATAAAACCGAATTGATGCTAAGGAAACCAAAAACCGAACTGATGCATTCAGGAACCAAATATCAACCGAATCAAAAAATCGATTTTCGGTTCGGATTTGGTAAAAACCGAAAATAAAATCCTTGTTTATTTCCCTTCATTTTCTCACTAAGCAAACAAGTTTAATAATAAACAAGAACTAACAAGCAATTGTTCAATTATTTTTACAAATTAAAAACAAAAAAAACTCAAAATCCCCTCTGATTCTCGATCCTTGTCGCAAATCGAAAACCTAAACATCAAAAATCACCACTGACTCTTGATCCTCGTCGCAAATCAAAAACCCCAATATCAAAAATCACCACTGCCTCCTCTTTTCCCTTCTCTTTCCCTTCGATCTGAACATCACAAAACAAACAGAATCATCACAAACAAAGAAATTGATGATCGATTGGCTATGATAGAATCATCACAAGCTTTTTGAGAGAGAAGATAAACACCAATGGAAACTTATCTTCGAATCATGAAACTGCTTTGTAAACCTCTGGAATCATATTTCCAAATTAGAGCAAGGAGAAGGTTGGAAAAGCTCGAAAACAGCGTCGGTAGGCACTGCGAAAGCAATAGATCGACGACAACGAAGACAGAAATCGAAAGCTTGAATGATGAGGAGTCCGTTGATGGGCTCCGATCGTCCGTCGGAGGTGTATATCGCCGGCGACTACGTCTCTTCTGTTCTCTCTCTCTCTCTCTTTCATTCCCTCCCTCTCTCTTTTTAATTGCTACCGGAAAGAAAAGAAGAAGAAGGAGAAAAAGAAGGGAAGGGTGACTGGAGGTGGTGGTGGCGGTTCTCTGCCGCCGCTGTTGATTGGAAAATGAAGAAGAATAAAAGAAGAAGAAGATGATTTTTAGATTATATATATATAATAATAATAATAATAATAATAATAATAATAATTCGGTTTCGGTTTGGTTCGGTGCGACAACTTGGAAAACCGAACACCGAACCGATTTATTCAATGTTTCCCTCTTATACACCAATAACCGAACCGAATTTTTGATTAACCGAAAATTCGGTTCGGTTCGGTTCCGGTCGGAAACCGAATTTCGGTTTTTCATGAACACCCCTAAGGATAATTGAACTTACGTAGTGTTTTACTTACTAATTCCTCAAAAATTTCCATTGATTATCATAAGATTGGCTCATTTTCATTCAAATATGTGTGTAAAAGGAATTTTGAACAAATAAATGAAACGGAGGGAGTATAACTAAACCTCTGCTATAAAACAAAACCTGCCCAATGAAAGGATGGACGAGGATTGCAGGAGAGGAAGCTGATAATATCTGGTTAGTCTTTCAGTTCATAATTCTTTTTTGTATTCTGCCTACTCTCTTTTTCAAAAATTCATTTCATAAAATATGTATAAATTATTGCTTTCCATTTCATATACTTGCACAAATGTATTGCTTGCTGTTACTGATATTTCTGTGAAGATTTTGGTCACTGATAATGAATTTCATACTCGGTTTTTGAAGTTTTAGGAACTAACAAATTGTGGGTTTATATTTTATGTGCTTGATAAGTCCATCATGGAGCTCAGAAAAGCTAATTTTGTTATTTTTTGCATAAAATTGCAGCTTGTCTATCTAATTCCATCCAATTCTTTGGGTAGCCTCGAGAATCAACACTGATATGGAGGACAGTTGTGGAATCAAGAAAGTTATTACTGAACTATAATATATTTTCCTTATTTTTCATGCTTCCTAGTTCCTGTTGTTTACAGCAATTACTCATGAATGTGCAAAACTTCAGAATTACCAGAAGTTATATAACATAATACTACACGCCTATGCCATTTCCAAATACCTTTATCATCCTGCACAGAAGGTCATCCCCGTTGTAGTTAACCTAAGGGCATGATCTGAATAACTTGATTTTACAATCTTTAACTGTCTCCACTCTTCGAACAAGCAGAAATCAAGGATAAAAACTAGAAAGAGAGCATAACTTCATACTAATATTTAGAATCAACAACTGGAGAATGCAAATAGTTGTTGAATGGACTACAAAATCAGTGAGAAGCAAGGACACCTAGTGAATAAAGCACTAAAAGTGGTTAATTAAAATACATATATGGAATCAAATTGAAACAACATCATAATTGAGCAACAATAGAATGTTTTCCAAGAACCCCGGTTCTCTCTCTTGAGAATAGTAAAATTATACTAAATAACTAAAACTAAACCATCCCACCATCTATAATGGTTTAGCATGTGCATGATCTATGATACATAAACAAATTATGAAGTTCATAATCCAATGGATATAAATGATCCAATACAGTATGATCCAAGATTATGCAAAGGTCCTGTATCAACTGTTTAGTGTAAAACATTATTATTTTTCTCCATCTTTTCAAGACCGATAGTTTCTCGAGCAACATGGGTGTATTGTAAAAATAAAAAAGAATACCTTAAAGCTCTTTGATCCAATGTTGTAAAGAGCAGAACTACCTCTCTGAACCCATTTGATTGCCTTCTCAAGCTTTTCCGTCATTGATTTCCTAGCTGACATTGCCCTATAAGGTCATCTACAATTACATATATTCACAGAAACTTATTTGATAAATTGATCCAAATAAAGCTTAAAATTATATGTAATAATCTTAATAAAGCTCAAAGGAGATTAGGCCACCGTTTGAGAGGAGCAATTCATAAGGATGGATCAGAGGTACTAAAGATGAAAACTGAACAGTTCTAGCATTAACAACACTTCCATAATTAGTGATTTTGACATTTGTAGTTATTAATCAGTAGAAAACAAAGTTAAATTCTGAAAATAGAAATTCCAAAGAACCTCAAATTTCTTAAATTGAGTACAGTTCCAAATTTTGGTTAAACTATCAGAGAACCAATGAGGAACCTATTTTGCAGCAGTATAACATCACCGGCAACGGCCGTAGTTGCCATTTGCTTTTGCAATGGCAAGATTGAGAAAAACGGTAACGAATCGTCGCCGACCTGAATGTCAGAAACAAGAAAAATATATAATAACAATAATAGAGAGAGAGAGACCTGAACATCACAATAATCCTGCTGCTTTCCTTTTTCTCTCTCTACTAAAAACTTCTGGGTGGGGTCTCTGTGAGCTACCGATTCCGACATGTCATCAGTCAACATGGCGTTTGCCTCGGAGTTGGACATCCACTTGGCATGACTCTGACATTTCATTGGTCCACTTAATCATCACCTGCCTGCTGGACAATCACGTGACATCATTTTGACACATCATCAGTCTACTTCATCCTCACATGCAAAGCTGGACAGCCACGTGGCAATTATTTAGCCCATTATATGGCCACCTCATCGTTATATGCCAATTGGACAGCCACGTGGCAAGTAATTGTACACACTGTAAATCCACATCATATTTCTGCTAGCTGGATAAACACATGGCATGATTCTAACACTGTCATCTGTTAACCTGGAGATGCCACACCACATGTAAAGTTTAATATTCAGCTATAGTCCATGTTATCGACTGGATTGACACGTGGCACCATTTTGGCACACCATCATTCCACTTCACCTGCCACGTGCAAAGTTTAATATTCAGCAGTGGTCCATGTCATCATTTCTTACCAACTGGATTGACACATGGCATCATTCTGACACGCCAACATTCCACTTCACTTCTAAGGTTTTCCTGTATGTTCATCCCAAAATACTTCTAGATCCCAATATACCCAATGCCAAATAGCTATCAAAAAGCACAAGCCATAAAACACAATAGGCGCCCTAGCCATGCCTTCATAACTCCAAATACCCGGATTCATTATAGTTCCTTCTGTAATACTCCAACCACCCCACGAATTGGTTAAAATATTGAATGAATTGATCGTAATTTATGAGATTTTACTGTCTCTGACCTTTCCAAAGAAGATACTAATTATAGAGAAAATGGAATTTCCACAATAATTGTAAAACTCTCTGATATCATTTGATAATACAAATTCTCACATAATAATATGTTACATATTAATAGTTTTATTTCCTTTTTTAATTTTCTCTTTCCTAATCTTGCATTATCTTAATTAACAACTTGTTGATATGTCATGTAGACAATGTCTATCTAAAAATTTTTCTAGCTTGACAACCAAATGGTATGATTCTAACACATCATCAGTCCACCTAATCTTCACCTAATCTTTACCTGCCAGTTGGACAGGGTTTTTTTTGCGCCTATCTTTATAATCTTGGTATTGGATAAATGTAAGCGATGTGGGATGCTTTGGGTTTTCTTTTTTTTTTGCCTAGGTTTGAACCCAGGACCTTTTGGTCTTTGGTGACTTACCTCGCCACCAGGCCAGCCCATTGGGTTTGCTTTGGGTTTTCATGCGTTTCATTTTTCTAAATAATACAGTAATTTATTGTAAACTTAGGAGAACTAATAATAATAATTATTATCATAATAATAACTCCCCGTTGTGTGACTTCTCTCCCTATTGGTGTATTTTAAACATCATTGCAATGTTATTATTATTGTAAAATAACATCATTGCAATGTTAATTTTGGTGACTTCTCTCCCTTTTTGTGTGATTGAATTTATTTTTTTTTTTTTTAAAATTATGAAAAACTAAATGTTATAGTTGTGAACTTTAAGGTGGAATTTTGCAATGATGTTATTTTTTTGAAGTGTTTGATGAAAACATTCAAAATAATTATTGGGAGAATTATTTTAGAGTTTCTGTATTTTTTATTAATCTACTCTTAGGTCTATAAATTTTAAAAAAATATTTTATAATATTTTGACTTTGTTGAAACTATTTAAGGGGTCTTTCTATTTAATTTGGGCATTAGTTTGAATGAAAAAGATCAAAATGTCCATTTGGTTTTGCTTTATTAATCAAATATTAATAATTTATAATTTTTCTATATGAGAGTATATCTTACACTAAACTGCAACTTTTCGACTGAACGGTAGTGCATCTTATTCAAAATTAAGGGGCTATTCCTTTAGGTTTCCAAACAGACATATAATAGTAAAATCATACATAATTGTCAACACAAATATAATTTAATAATTAGTATTGACATAATATAATTGTCAAAAATAGAATTCAACCAATTAATAGATTACTTTTGAAAAGTTATAAATCAATTTCATTCATAAAATTATTTTAAAAAGTTAACATTTATGCATTGAATATGAAATTTATATATATTTTTTAAAGAGAAATATAAAATTTACATTTAATAACAATATTATATTTTAGCTCAATAAAAAATTATCATCTTATAAAATTTGACTAATAACTTTATTTAAATTTTGTTGAATTTAGGATTGTAAATTAAAATTTCTACAAATATAAAATTTATTAACACCATATAAATATAGTCTACTTCTCAATTTTCAATTATCTAATTGTTGTTTGAAAATAAAAAATAGAAATTGAAATATTATGTGAACTAAACTAATATTATATATATTATATAAATTCGATGAAATGGAGAAAAGTTATATATTAGCCACATTTTGTACAGGGAAACATTTAAAAGAGCCCAAAAAATATATAAGACTCCTAAATTAAATTTTTTGAAGCAGATTTTATTAGTTACAATTAAATAATTAAATTGTAAATATTAAATAAGATAGATACTCTATTTTATATGTATTCAAGATTTAAGATTGTTAATAAGGATAATTCTATTTATAATTATACCAAGATATAATGTTGGCCTGAAATTAAGTAGTCAATCCTAATTTAACTAAAAAAATTTAATTGCGAATAAAAAAACTATAATGTCCGAGGAACTATTCCATGAACTTGTAATTTATATAACAATATTCGCAAATGATAAAAATACAATTCCACAACAAAATAAAAATTAGATAAATTAAATTTAACAATTTGAATGCAATAAATAAAATAAAAAAAAACAAAATTAGTAACATGGAGAAAAGAAGTCCAAAAATTTAAAACATATACATATATAATAAAATACAATTATTTTGATTGTATATTTAAGAGAAATTTGGATGAGATAGGTGGGAAAAAAAAAGGAAGAAGAAGGATTTAAATAGCTAAGAAGAAGAGGAGGATGAGAGTTACAACTTACATTATTGATAATTTTAAAAGATTCAATTATGAAGTTAAATAGAACAAAAATAAAAATAGAAAAATTATAAAATAAGGATTAGTGGAATACTCAACAGAGAGAGCTTCTAAACATTTCCTCAATGCCTAGGATTGTGAATGAGCCGAACCGTTCGTCAGCAATTCAGTGTTTGGCTCGATTTAAGCTAGTTCAAAAATCAAATGAGTCGGTTCGATAACTAAACGAGTAGGCTCAAGCTGAACGTTCTTAATTTTATTTTGGGTAAATGCAAAAAAAGTCCCTATGTTTTAACCAAACCTATAAAAAACTTCCTGTCTAATTTTTTCCAACAAAAAAATCCCCATTTTATATTTTCGTTCAACATTTTCCTCTTTCTGTCTATTTTTCTATTAAAATAACAATATAAGGACCAAAATGTAATTTTTTATGGACCCTTTTGCAAAACTGAAGAATTAAAAGACTGAATGAAAATTTGGCTTCTTCTGCTTCTTCCTTCAGAACACAATCTCGCCGCCGTTTGTTCTTGGGTTACCGGAAACGGTATTTTCTGGTGATAAGGTATACATCAACGGAAAGCCCACACTGTAAGGAGTCTAGTGTGATCATGTTTACCGGACATGGCCGAATCTAGCCGAAAAATGCTTAGAAAGCTTCATTCGCAATGTTTCTCTCTCTAATTTCAGCCGATTTTCGACAGCTTTTCGGCCTCTATGGTGGTCGGACGGAGGTTTTGAGGGCAGATATGGATTCCTGTCGATGAGAGCTTTCAAATGAAGTAAGTCTTGTTGCCGATTTATGGCCGAAACGAAAATCACGTTCAAACGGTCAAACTGATTTTCTTGATTATCCGGCGAGCTCTAGCGATTTTCTATCCATTTTGAAGGTAGATCTTGAATCATCTCTTCTTAAGCTTTAATTTGATGTAGATTTTGTATTGATTGGTAACCAGATTTGGAAGTTTAGAACTGGCCAGACTGAAATTAGAAAGAGAAAGTCGCGACCAAAACTTTCTAGGCATTTTCCGGCTAGATCTGACCATGTCCGGCGAATATTATCATAGATTTAGTCTCCTTGCAGTGTGGGCTTTCCGTTGATGTATACATTGTCACCAAAAAATACCATTTTCGGTGACCCAAGAACAAACGGCAGCGGTTATGGCATCTGAAGGAAGAAGAAGTTTGGCAAATATCTATTCAGTCCTTTAATTTTTCAGTTTTGCAAAATGACCTATAAAAATTACATTTTAGTCCTTCAACCATTATTTTTAACAGAAAAAATAGACAGAAGGTCATTATTGTCAATTAAAAAATAACGTAGGGACTTTTTTGTTGGAAAAAAAAAGACATGGAGTTTTTTGTAGGTTTGGTCAAAATATAATATAAGGACTTTTTTGTATTTACTCTTTTATTTTTGCCTAAAATATGTACTAAATCAATGATTTTAGTTCGAAATTTTATATTTATTGTAATATAATGACTATTTAATTTTTTTTTAACAAATATAATGACTATTTAATGCTTAAATAATAATTTGTATATAACTATTATACACCCATAATGTCTTTTTTTTTTTTAAATGTTATAAAAAACAAGCAGCTCGTGAGTTCCTCGATATTCGGCTCGATAAAAACTCGTTCATAAACTAAACGAGCTATTTGAAAAATAAACAAGCCGAGCTTGAGCTTGAAAAATGCTTAGCTCGGCTGGACCCTTTAGGAAGCGAAATGGGATAGCATCAAAAGGTTTCAAAACATCTCCACCCAATTATTTAATCATTTCTAAATAATAATTAACTTGTTTATGGCTGCTTTTTCTTTTTCCTGCATTTATGATGGATTATGCAAATCCATTTGTGACGCAGGGAAGATAAATAAAACAAACAAAATCGGCCAAATTTAGGCTGAAATTCGAAGCATTGAATTAATGAATAAAAACTGTCCCAAAAGCTTCCTTTTTACATATATTTATAGCCTGGAAAACCCTAGGCCGAAAT
>CATIWJ010471833.1:0-17471 GCA_949640765.1 Croton laevigatus | reverse complement strand
CCCCATAAAATAGAAAAAGTTTTAGGTAGACTTGGTCTACCATGTCATCCATGCACCAGTCCAATTGCATGATAACACATCATCAGATGATTAGTTATATTTTTTTATTTTATTTTCCTGATAATTATCCTGACTAACAGACGGTTGATTTGTCATCATGCAATTGGACTGGTACATGGATGACGTGGTAGACCAGGTCTACCTAAGAATTTCTCTGCAAAATAACGTACATCTTACTTATTTATGGACATTGAGCTTCAAAATTTAAATCCCAAAATAGTGAATTTTTGTTATTAAAATTTAAAATTTTAATGATATAAAATCGTAAAATTTCGACATTATTAAAATTGGATTTTATGCTCGAAACTAAAACTAAAAAACATAATCCATATATACGTGCTATTTACTTAAAACTAAAACTATGCTATTTAGTACAATAATCAATTTCTGTATTAAAAAAAAAGGGGAAAACCCAAATTTTTTTTATATAATATATAAAAACAGGGAGAGAAATCTCGCAATAACAATTTATAAGTAGGAATAATTATACAATGGCAATAACTTTAAGAAAAATAATAAATGCATGTATTAAATACACTTGATTTATGTGTCCATTAATATAATCATTTATTATTTTTCTTAAAATAATTAAAATTATTGACACTTGCCGTTCATGTATTGGCTCGTTACGACATGTCATCCGCTGACGTGCCGTAACTGCTTCATTGTATAATTATTCTATAAGTAGAAAGAAATACCTTGGACCTTACGAATACCAATGAACAGCCTGAGAAATTATACAGCAGAGACCCTTCTTATTCTTGAAAAGAAAAAAAGAATAAACGCCCTTTCCAAGCAACTATTCTCTCCTGGATTGTATAGTCAAAATAAATATGGAAAGAGGAGATGTTATTGTTTTGGGAACGTATTATTTTTTGTTACGTTTGGCTTTGAATATTGAATTCAAATTGAGAGGTGTAAACTACGAGTTAGTTACTTTCCATTATAAGTACTATGTAGCTCTTCCTTCCAAATCCAAAGTAGTTTCTGCAAAATATCGTTAGTTCTAGATTACGATGCAAGATCTCTCTTCCATCTGTAATGAAGATCGGCTAAGCAGTTTACCGGAATCTCTGAAGCACTACATACTCTCCTTGTTACCATCAACAAGAGATGCGGTAAGAACTGCTGTTGGCGTTATCAATGGACTAATGTTGGTAATCTGATCGTCAGCAATTGTAATAAATATTCTGTTCGGAGGTTCTCCAATTTTATAGATCGGAATGTAAAAGTTCTTTCCGATAGTCCGGCACTGGAGAAGTTTATCATTCAATTAGAATTGAAAGTAGGAATAATATTAAGAATCTGTATTCACGAATGGCCAAATGGGCTATTTTTGCTACTGTAAAACAAGCGAAGGTGGTTATGTTGTATTTAGACCTAGTTAAGTTACATGATGATGTCAGCTAAAAAAAAAAAATGGTTACATGATCAGTATAGAATTTGCTACATTGTCAAATAAATTGGATCAGGAGAGCTTACTGGATTGTCCTTTAATTGAACCATTGGAATTAAAGAGTTGCTACCTTGATTGTCTTCATATTGATTCAAAATGTTTGAAAAGAGCAGCTTTAAAACTTAATCCTGCAGTTGGGCCTAAACGGACCATCAAAATTTCAGATCAATGTATTGAGAGAATGGAAATTTTGGGAGATTTAGCTGATGTGGAAGATGATATATTTTTGGATTTGCCTAATTTGGTCTGTGCCAAACTGGATTATGGTGGTGGATTTCGCAGCGAGGAGCCTGACCGAGAGGTGATCTCTATGAGAAGGTCATGCATGCTGATATCTTAAAAATAGGAAATTCTAGTCTACAGGTTCTTTTCCTCTCTTTCTGGTACTGAAAATTTATAAATTGTTTTAAGTTTTGACTTCTCCTTTACATTTTTCATGAAGGGTACATCACTTTTCGAAATGGACACATTACCTTCAGAGCAGGAACCATTTTTGGCAGAGGCCGATCAATGCTCTTCATCGTCAAAGACTAAATGCTTAATAATGAACTCTCATCAATTTGATTTGGATCTCCTTGGGATTTTGTGGTTGGTTTGGACTTCACCTGAGTCAGAGAAACTAGTCATAGTATTTGACTTTCACAGTGTTATCTACAAGGTAATATTTCTTGAATCAAAATCTTTGTTACATAAATTTTAGTCTGAATTTATGTTAATTATCATTATAATAATATTTTCTTCTGCGGACTGCAGTATCTTGGAGTTGACCATAGATCAAAGTGTGGTATTTTCACAAAGAAATGTTTGATGTCAGAGACAATGGCTTTCAGTTGTTTGTCATGTGGGTTGAGATTATTGGGCTCCATGACATTGGTAAGGAGTACGAACTTGTACTAGAATTTCTGGGTTTTTGACTTAAGAATGCAATAATGTTGGAGAAGGTTGTCATAATACTCAGAACTAGTTATGAACTTCCAGAAAGATCGAAATTTGTGAATGAAATTTCTCAAATTGTTAAGATTCCCAAGAGCTTCACCTAAGAGCCATGATCATTTTGTAGTAGTTCAAGCTGGACAGTAGCTACCTACCTGGTTGCACTGTTAAACAATTAATGCATGATTTTACTTTGCTATAATTCTATTCTGCTTAAACAAAATGGAACTTTATACTGAATTTTATTCATGTTTGTAAATTGTAATTGCTAGTCCTATTCAGATCTCTAAACTTTTGGGACATCTATCTATCTATCTATCCATCATTACCTTAGCCTTTTGAGGTTTTCCTCTATTTGAGTTATTTTAGGGGGCGTTTGGTTCGCGCAAGAAAACGGAATGGAATCAGGAAAGGGAAACAAAGAGAAAGGGAAACACGGAATCGGAATACCTTTTCCTGTTTGGTTATGACCCAGAAACGGAATAATTTGCCCCTGATTCCCTTTGTAACTGTTTGGTTTGAAGCAGAGAATCGGAATCAGAATTATTATTATTAGTTGTATTATTATTATTATTTATGTATTTATTATTATTATTATTTTATGTATTTATATATGTATTATTTATTATTATTATTATTATCATTATTATTATTATTTATTTTATTATTATTTTTATTTATTATTAATAATATTTATCTTATTTTTATTCATTTATTTATTTTTATTATTTATGTATTTATTATTATTATTATTTATTTTTTTATTATTAATAATATTTATCTTATTATTATTATTTCTTATTATTAATTATTATTATTTATTTTATTATTATTTTTATTTATTATTAATAATATTTATTTTATTATTATTAATTATTATACTTGGTTGGAGAATAAGGAAGAGAAAGGGAATATAAAATCATTAAGGAGTTAGGAATCAATTTGGAAAAATTGGAGGGAAAGCCAAAACTAAAAATAGGTAAAGGGAATGATTAAAAAGGTCAAACAAATAACCACAAAGGGTTTCATTCCCTTTCCTTTTCCTGATTACCCCCAACCAAACGCCCCTTAGTTTATTGAAATTGGTCATGAAGCTATCATAGAACTAAAGGGAATATCAACTTGAGTTAGTTAAACTTCATTGGTTATTTTTGTTGGCTGGGGGAGAGTTTTGGAATGTCACACACGTGTTATTTATTCAAAATAACATATCGATATTTCGTAGGCTTAAACAACTATAGTATATTAGTATTATCTGTAAATATATGATCTAACAATTTACGTTACCAATATTACGTTGGAATGTCAAAAATGAAAAATTCATATCATAAATACAAGTCCTCTAGCATCTGCTAAAGAAAAGACGAGAGCACTTTGATCCACTGAGCAGCAGCTTACGGTAATCTCTGATCCACCAGATTCTCTCTTTTCTACCGTCAACAACTGAAGCTGTAAGAACTTCTGATTTTTCAAAACTTGGACTCAATGATATTTCGTTTTTTCACAGAGGATGAACAACCTCTCATCTCTAAACTTTACTGCTTTGGATAGGGAAGAATCACGATAATTACCAAATTCCTATGCTTTAGGTTTTAAGTTTATGAAATAAGATTGCAAGCTTTAAGTTCCATACACGACTTTGATAATGCTGAGTGCTGACTTAATGTCAAATTAGTGGATAATGGTTAATGGTGGGTTTACTACTTAGCATGTATTTGATTTCATTACTGTTTAACTGATGATATAGAATATTTTTTTTTTCCATTAAACGTAAAATAATACCATTTCATTGTTTACATCAAGGAATAATGGGAATAAGATGTATAAAGAAGTGGCAATTGCAGTTTTTAGTTTTTTCCTGGTTATTCAGTTAACTCACCATTATGGAAGCAAGCCTCTTCCAAAATTTTGAACCCGCAAGATGTATGGCAGCTCTATTTGCTACTTTCTGGTACATGGAGTTGCAGAAGCAATGAGTTGGTGACTACAATTATTGAGCTTAACGCCATTAGCCCACCTTTGTCAAACCAAATATCAGTAATCAAATAACTGTTTCATATCTCGTCAGTAGGTCACTTACAAATTGGTGATACAGTGATGTTTTTGTGTCGATGCAATATTATGAGAATGGTATGGCTTTACAGTTATCTGAATGATAGTTTTACTCACCTGAAAGTGAAGGAGTCATGGCAAAATCATATTGGGGAAGCAGTACACCAGCAGCAATTGGAATAGCAATGATATTGTAAGCAATAGCCCACGACAAGTTTTGGTACACTTTGGCCATTGTTGCTCGTGCAAGATCCAAGGCGTCTACAACCTGTGCTATGAATGATAGATATTCAAGAGTTTGGAAAGTCACAGTCATGTTAACTCCCTTTCTCAACTATTATTGTAAAGCTAAAGACGAGAGCCAATTAATTGCAGTATTGTATAATAATTCATACTCACAAGCAAGTGTAGCATTATGTAAATAAGCGAGATTCATAATTAGCAGATAAAAAGGAGAGCGCCAATGCAAGCAAAAGAAAAAACCATACTTGTGAAAGTCTGTTGCCAAGAAGTATAATAGATGCTGCATCAGATGCCGCATTTTCTTGAGCTTCATTCTGAAGTGCAATTCCAACGTCAGCAAGAGCCAAAGATGGCGCATCATTTATCCCATCACCTACCTTCAAAAAACTAACATGTCAGATAATTGTATTTTCTCTAAGACTACAGAGATACTACTCTGCAGTTAGTTTTATGAAAAGATGAGATAGTCTTTCATGTTCCAATCGAAGTGATGGTCATGCAACTTCATCCATGCAAAATTTAATAAAGATTTGATAAACAATATGTACCATTGCAACATGATGTCCTGCAGCTTGAAGAGTTGAAATAACACCAGATTTCTGCTGCGGGGTCAAGGAAGTATTGATAAATTCGCTTCCTATTCCAACTCTGCTTGCTATGTTTGCAACTGCCTCTTCCCTATCTCCAGATACAAGGACTGTACGGATACCCTTCTGCTGGAGCCTACCAACCCAAGTGAAATTATAAGCATGACAACTGGAATCATACGCTTGCAACTTGGATAACATATAACAGATTCTGAGACAGCATGCCAAGAGCAAAAAGGAAACAATGAAGTCCAATATTATTAGAAAATGTAGGGAACTATTCTGGCAACATGCAACCTAAATCTGCTGAAATTCTGACAATATCCCTCTGGCACAAGTCATGATCTCCTTTCATTAGTGATCAAAGAAAAGACAAAAATAAAAAAACAGAAAAATTGACCTTTAACTCATAACAATAATGAGAATTAACTCGGACAAGGATGCAGTACTATTTATACGTACTAACCTCAAGGCCTATAGCTTCAAAATAAAAAAATAGAACCAGAAAAGAAAACACTCAGCTAATTTATTGGTAAATAGAAAATGATATAATAAACTATAGTGAAAAAGGAAATGTCAAGGAAATTACTTCTTTTTTCCAATTTTTTTAAACAAGCATTAATCTTATGGCCAGATGTTCAAATCAGGGTATGCAGCACTCATAGTTCACTCAAAATATGAAACCTTCTGTAGATCAACAAAGAAGTAATAATACCGACCAAGATGTTCACACGATGAAAATTCCTAAGGGTAATGAATTGTTATAGTGGATGGGAGGATTACCTATTTATAGACAGTTCAGCATCATTCCGCAAACTGTCCGATACTGCAATGGCACCAATGATACCTTCTCCTTCACGTCCAACATAGACAACTGTTTTCGAATAGTTTGATGATGAATCCGGTTCTGATAGCCGAAATTTTGCTGCAGTTTCCAGATTTCTGATATCTGAGAGGTTAATCTTTTTCTGGAATCGCTCGTGCACCCATTCTAAAGTACCAACTGCAACCAGACGTGCATCTACTTCTGCTAAGGCTCCAAAACCTGGTTCCACCAGTTGTGCTCTTGTTTCTGGGATAGGCAGTTTCAATAATTCAGCTTCTTTCACAATAGCTTTGGCAATTGGATGCAATGCAGTTTTCTCCACTGCAGCAGCAATTTGAAGAATTTCCGATTCTTTGCAAGCAATTGTAGCCACAGCAGCCACAGCAGGTTTGCCTTCTGTGAGGGTACCAGTCTGATGAAAAAATGAGAGCATCAAGTTGTCAATGATCAAATAGCAAAATGCACAAAGGAAGATATAAAGTAATTATTTAAAATATCCAGCTCCTCAATACCAAGTGAGAGCAGGTTATGTGTGTTTTTGTGTGTGTGTGTGTGTGTGTGTGTGAAAGAGAGATAAGCCATAATTAAACAAATTTATAATACCTTGTCTAAAGCTATATATTTGATGCTTGCTAAACGTTCCAACACATCTCCTCCTCTTATAAGAAGTCCTTGCTTCGCCCCTGAAGTTTTCAAGCAGAAGGGAATTTCAGACTTCCAACTTCTAACAAGAATGTAGTAAAAAAATACAAGAAAAAATAGCTAATACTGTAACCATTACATACAAGAGAAACTGGCCAAGCCCTTGTGATTGTCTTAAGAAAGCTAAGAAAAGAATAGCTTTTCAGCTCAGACAACAAATTTAAATGTATGCAGATGGTTGCATCCCTTACACCTTATTTTGGTGGATTAAGAAAAGAAGAATATGATCCTGTCCTTAAATATGCATAGAAAATCAAACTCAAAAAGTATCAAAATTCAGGCAATATACCAAGTGAAGTTCCAACCAGAATTGCTGTGGGTGTGGCAAGGCCAAGTGCACAAGGGCAGGAAACTACCTGGAGCAAGAAAACACACATTACAAGCCGGACGCTTGCATAAATTATATAAGTTTCTTCGTATCCCCTCAATGAAATTATATCAAGGTCTTTTTTACTTTCTGTGCCTTTAATACAGAACACACTGAATCAACAATTTCTTCTTATCCTAAGGTAATATACCAAGGATAATCAACTGCATTATTTCCCAGAATCACAGTTGACCCTCTCCATGTGTATGTGCAATAAAAGGGTAACCCTTCAACCCATTTTCAATCACATGCAGGGATAGAAAAAGAAACACGTAACCCACCAAAACATCCACAGCAAGTTTCAAGCTCAAAAGCAAACTGTCTCCATCAGGTCCAGCAATATCATTGAGCAAAACATCAGGAAAAATGTGTGACCCGATGTAGTACCTAATGTAAATGAAAAAACAAACATCAGGAGGAAGAAGATTTCCAAAAAAATAGGAAATAGAGAGCTGAAAACAAATACTTCTATGAGAAAATAATAATAGCAGTTCTCAAGAATATGTTAACATGACAAAACATCTGGTGAAAGTTCCTATCCCAATAAAAGTTCACCATACGTTAACACCTACAAAGTAAAAAAGAATGACCTGCTTGAAGTTGAAGGATAACACTATTAAAGGAAAAGGGAAACTAACAAAGAGCAATTTAAATTTATAAGAAAAAGTTGATGGCCAAAAGTTAGAAACAGATTAATTAATTAGCAAATTCAGACAGCCTCGTATTTAGCCTTACAGTCAAACCTCAGGGGCAGTGACACAGTACCACCAAAACAACACCTAACAAATAAAGTCTCTGCTATGTCACCATTGAGTTCAATAGAAATTATTGACATTGATTCACAATTATCTTTTATTTTAATATGGTCCTAATCCTAAATCTACACATTTTGCAGATGTAAAAGGCAAAATAGTTGCCACCTTTTATCAGCTATAAACAATAGTTGAACTAAGGTCTAGTTCCAGTTTTCCATCTTTCTCATTAAGAATCTTCAATGTGAGGCTCAACCAAATAACAATTAAAGAAAAGAAATACACCTACCAAAAGGCAAATGTTGCTGCAGATATACTCATCACACAGTATACAAATGGCCCAGCTATTGAATCTGCAAGTCTTTGTATAGGTGCTTCATGACCTTGAGCATCCTCAACCTAAATATTGCATCGCAAAGCCTCAATATAAGATGAAGATTTCAAACTAGCTTGTATTCTGAACTCATAATTTGATTGCCATCAAGTGAACCAGAAAAAACAAATCAAAACATAATGTTCATGGACTTAAAAGCATTTAACAAGCATCACATAGCTGTGAAGAGGAGAGTAATGAATAACTAACCATGCGAACAATACTAGATATTGTCGAGTTGGAGCCAGTAGAGGATGCCTCAATCCTTAAAGGACCATCCTGAAAATGTTTTGGACAATTGCCTACTGTTAAAATTACAATATCTGAATTCAAAAAGAGAAAACTGCAGAATATCCCACATCATGATAATCTGCTGACTCTTGAACGAGTTGATAAAGTAAGCCCAAAAAGAAGTTAGAAATGCAGAGCTTTGATGCTGAACTATAGCTTTGCGGTGATATTTGATTCTAATCATCTAAAGGTGATAAACATCCAAGTAGCAAAAGAGGAACTGCTAGTCCGCACCAAGCAACAATGAGAACATATAGCATCTTAAAAATAAAAGAAATACTATTATACCCAATTCATAGTTCCAGCTACGACTTTGAGGCCTGCTTCCTTAAATACAGGAAGAGATTCCCCTGTCAGCATGGATTCATCCACAACACTTCTTCCTGCAAGAACCCTACCCTGTCCAGAAAAAAAAGATTATAATTCAACTCAATGCAGAATGTATTATGTATTAAAGCTACAATATAGTAACAGGTTCAATTTAGTGGCGTAATTTCCCATTTTCTCCTCTTTAGTGAGCAGGTTTAAAATATTAGTGAAAATATCAGCCTTTTGCTTCTATTTATACTACCAGTTTGATACTTATTTCATGGCTAACGGATGCCCATAGCTATAATTATTAGTAGCATAAAGTGAAGGGGCACTCCAAACTGCATATAGGTTCACAGCCTTGGCTTCATATAAAAGTATTATCATTTATCAATCTAGCACTAACATATGCAAAAAGATCAATTTCATTAGTATTAACACGATAAAAATTCAAATATCTTACATCTACAGGAATAGTTTCTCCAGGAAGAACCAACACTGAGTCTCCAACTCGAACATCATCAGTGGGGACTTCAACACAAATTGCATTAGAGCAAAGAACAGTATCACTAGAGGAGTTGCTATCTGATGAGGTAATAATGAGACGTGACTGAGTGGATACAAGTGACTGCAAGACAACCAGATTGGTAAATTAAACAGATGGAAATTTGTATTGCTTCTAAATTATGGAATATGATACAAAAGAACATGCCAGTGAGGATGTATTTCCGAGATTAAAACATGAATTTCGGGTTATCTTGTAACTTGATAACTATGTGTGGCCACCAAACAGTAAAAGAAGAGAGAACAAATATGTTTGCTATATAGCCACGCATAATTCTCAGTTATAAAAAAAAAAAAACCATGCTCTGTGTTTGAACCAGACAAGAAGTATACTAACTCATTGATGGTTAGACACTTATGTTCATCACAGTGAGCAAAGATCAAAGGACCAAATTTGCTTAGTATGAAGAAGTTGTATTACTTTTATCTGCTAGGTGCTAGCAAACATCATTGCATAAGACATGTATGAGGATCAACCAAGCTAGATCACTTGGAAAAGGCAATTGACCATGACCCCGTTATTCCTTTTAATAAACAATGTGAAACTGATTCGAACTTTACCAGAAGTTCATTCATATCACTCGATGCCTTGATTCGTGCCTTTTCTTCAAGAGAACGACCAAGTAATATGAAACCAAGAAGCATGACCTGCACACTAAAATATAACAGCCATCCATGAGAAATTTATAAACCCACCAAAAGTTAAAGCAATATCAGCTGAATTTGATGTGTAAAGCAAAGCAGTTGATATATATCGAACGAATTTAATTGTTGTCATGATAAGATAATAACTTTAGCAGGTGTCTACACGAGTGGAAAATAAGCTTAACTATACTAAGCAGTATATACCTTGAGCTAAAATAGAAAAGGAAAATAATTTTTTCATACAAAATTGCAAAGAAAAATAGAAATGTTCACAAGAAAAAATGCAAAGACTGAAAGTAAGCAAGCCACCGGTTCATCAAAGAAAGTTGCGTCCCACTTTAGCTCAGGGTTAAGAAGTGCGACCTGCAAAAAACAAAGAATTAGAGAGCATAAATAATTAGCAAAAAAAAACTATGCTGCAATTTGGATAAAGATATGTAATGATTAGTGAGGGTCTAACCGCACTGATGGAAAATGCAGCAACTGATCCGAATCCCACAAGAGAATTCATATTTGGCGATCCCTTCTTGAATGCTCTTATACCATCAAAAAGCAAGTCTGCAAACAAGCATTATATATGGATATTCAATTATATTAGAATGCCAATTTTGAACTTCACAACGATTCTTTAATTATTTCAAGATCAGTTGACGTTGAAACGAGAAAAAACAACCTCTTCCGGGTCCTAACAGAGCTGCCAAAGACAAGCCACCCTTCACACATGAATTGTGCAGCATTTCGAAAAAGAAGCCTGCGGAAAATAAAATCCCACCGAAACCAAGTTATGACACAGGATGCAGCTTCAGTTGCCAATTTCTCCAAACTTCAAAATTTATAAAATGTGATTACTTCATTACCATGGGCAACATGAATGCCTAGAGAGTGCAAAATATGCGAAGCATGTGATCCACAACACAAAGCCACCAAAGTCCACGCAAATGTCACGCGATTCCTGCTCTTATCGAGCAATTCTTTTTTCCTTTGAACCATCTGTTGCCACTTTTTCACATTCTCCGCCACCCCTAGCCCTGAAACTCTCCTGTTCGACTCAAATCCGCAATCAGTCAATCTCCGAGCAAGACCGTCGGCAATCTCTTCCAGAATTCCACGCTCTACAGCCTCCGGTTTCAATTTGATTGCAGCAGTTTCAGTCAACATATTTACCACAGCCGAATCGACACGTTCATCGGCAGAGAGCAAAGACTTGACACGAGATACGCAACCGCCACACATCATCCCACGAACATCAAGGAGAATCGGCGACTCTTTAGAGCGTTCGGGAGCTTGAAACGGCGAGTTTTGCACTTGAGGTTTAATCTCAAGAGAATTGGACAAAGTGACGGGCGAGCGGAGGATGAATCGACGACGTTTAGGCAGTTGAGCAACGAAATCAAAGCCATGAAGACGGTGTCGTGTGGTGTAGCCGAAGCTAAACTCCCGATGAGGCGTGACGGAAAGCCTCAGGAAATCAGTCGCCATTTTCTGAAGAAGGAATTGAAAAGAAACAAGTTCATAGAAACTCAAAGTTGTTAAAAGAGTGGAGGTGAGAGTGACTGGTAGAACAAAGTAATGGTGTTAGTAGCCGTTGCTGAAATTTGTTGAATTATATTTTGACACGTCAGATTACTGTTATCCTTTTATTTTGTTTTCGTTTCTGTGTTCTCAGCGTCCGGTTAACAGCTCTAATTTGTGGTTGAAAACTCGAAATGGCAGGCTTACCGGGCCGGGGTGGAATACTGGGCTTTTTCTAATATGAGCCCATCGTTATTTAAAAAAGAAGATTAAAACGGAGCGTTTTATCCAGTGAGAGCTAAGGGGAAGCGAACGAAAACGTAACACGTGGAGATATGAACTGAGAACAAAAATCTAGTTCGTTATCTTCTCCCTTAATCCTTAGTTGCCTTTTTCAAGGTTCAACAATGGCTTCTAGAGAAGAGAACTCCAAAGGTGCAGCCCCAAACTGCGTGTTGATATCTTCATGGGTTGCTCAGAATCCATTTCTTAGACCTTTGAAGCAGCACAACCTCCCTTCTCCAAATTGTATGATTCGTGAGCTTCATACTTCCATCACTTCGACAGTTGATGAATGCTTGAGGTCTCTTCAGTTATTTGCCTCTGGAAATCCCATTCTCAAAAAGATACTTTCCTGCTCTTCGGATTTCAAAAGCCATCTCGCCCAGGTAATTCTCTATCCCGCTGTATTATCTCATTTATCCAAGTATACGTATGTAAGCATTTGTAGATTATTTATCAATTTTATACTTCTTGAGCCAATTTTGTGATCTGGGCATATGTAAAGTAGTTGCCTTTTTTTGTCGTTTGAATTTTTTGTTATTGAGTGTTTATGGAAAGTGTACTTCAGATTCAATGCAGGAACAACTGGATTGGAAAGTCTGCATCTAATACAAAATTTGCTGCAATCTTACCTGGCGATTCAGTGGCAGGAATTGTTGTGGCTAATGGCATTATCAATTTTCTCAACATTTACAACACGCTGTTGATTGTAAGGCTGGTTTTGACTTGGTTTCCTAACTCTCCTCCTGCCATTGTTAGCCCTCTGAGGTGCACATACCAACTTTTTCAAGTCTGAATTTTTCCCCCCTATGATAACAAATTTGTTATGATTTAGCATAATCTAAGAACCATAAGCCATTGATACGAACTTTGTCCCCAAATAGTATACCCTGATACAAAAAGGCTTGGAATTTCTATAGGGCAAAACTTAATGTTGACAAGAATATAAGATTCCAAGTTAAGTCATTGCTTATTCAAGTGCATTTTTTTGAATCTCTGTAGAATTAATTATGATATTGGTTTTTATTTTCTTGTCAATCTTTCAGCACTTTGTGTGATCCCTACTTGAATATATTCCGGGGAATCATTCCACCACTAGGAGGGACATTGGATCTCTCTCCAATTCTGGCATTCCTGGTTCTAAATGCATTTACAAGTACTGCAGCTGCACTTCCTGCTGAACTTCCAAAAACAGAAGCTACTCAAGGGAGTTGTACACCTCATACAAGCTTCAATAATCTTACTACATCACAGAAGAAATGGATGAGAAGGCTACATGGGAATAAGTCACAGAGCTCAACCAGTGCCAATTAGGCCATTTTCATTATGTAGTCTTCTTGTAGCTATACAATGTACGTATTTGTCTTGTAAATTTTGAATTATGGGCATTATTCTTTGGATAACAATAAATTTCAGCTTTCTGAATGTACATTTCTTTTATCTTTTTTTCGTACTAGTATGGTTCAGGCTTCAGGCATATTGCATAATATTCCTGTTGATTTGGGTGAGAACCCATTTTGAGACTAAAAAGCTTGAGTTCACTCCTTCCTAGCTTTCTAAATAAGAAACACAAGTCATCCAATCAACACATCACTGAGCGGATAGTACCAAAAGCCAATGCACTCTGGGCCAACAATGAGACTGAGAGGGAAAAGTAGGGGAGTGAAAGGGATTTTATCTCTATTTCAAAAAGCTGATAGATGTTGCTGAGATCAATCAGATTACGTCAAGTTCTGATAGTAAAAAAGATTTTTAAAAAATTATCCTGAAAGCATCAGGTTCTAATCGTGTGGCTATTGAAGGTTTTTTTGGGGGGTTAATGGAGAATAGTCTATCCTTTTCTATTTTCTTTCTTCATTCTTTGCATCCATTTAATTTATCGCCAAAGAACTTCTTGGACAAGATGCCATGCGCCCTACAGAAGAATTTGACGGCTTCCAGAAAGATTCCTTTGAAAAAAGCAATGGGCTTTGGAGTGAATCTTTTTTAAAAACTCTGTTTTTGTTAAGCTCCCTCTATTCTTTCTAGTTTTTAGCCTAATCCACCATAATTTTTTTCTTTTGAGCTATAATCCACCATAATTTTAGCTACAAACTTAAAGAATATTCCAATTTAATGCTGAATTTTGGATGTTTTCCAAACTTAACCATCTGATATGGTTAAGACACTCCATTAAACATTGTACTTTTGTCTGTCCAAAGAACTCCACTAGAAGGAAATTTTTTTGTAGTGTTTTTGTCAATGGAGCCAATAGGTACAAGCAGGAGTAGCAGGTCTTCCTCATGTGAGAGGCTTGTGTTGGTAGGTTTGGGCCTTCTGGCTGTGATTTCTCCACTATATATTAACCGGACACCAGTCAATGATCCAGAGGTTGATGAAGAACCCATTAATCTGACTTCTTGGTTGCCTTTGCTGTTGCTTTTGCTCATCTTAGCTGTTGTTTTATCTCAGTATATAGACAGAGGCTTTACAAGGTATGATTTAAGAATAAGAATCTGGTGGTGGTTATTATGATGGATTTTTTTATCACAACAACCCTTATTATTCTTGCAGGACAAACAAGTTTTCATCATTTGAGAAGTTTGTGGGTATTGGGTTGGGCATTTTAGCCGTGATTTCACCTCTTTATATTAACCGGAGATCGGAGATTGATTCAGAGCTTGAAGAACAACCCAGTAACATAGCTTCTTTGTTACCTCTGCTTCTGTTGGTGCTGATTGTGGTTATTGCTTTATCACTATATTTAGACCAGAGCCTTACCAGGTTTGATCCTTACTGGATTCATAGAGTTGGCGGATCTTCAGGTGGAATCATTGCACTTCTTTTGATTCTTGCAATGATTTTGAAGTTCAAGACTGGATAATCGTGATCAAAAAGCAAGTTTCTTTTAGAGTTTAACATCGCGGAATTTTTCGTTCCCACTGTTGTGTTTGATGCACTATTATTTGTTCATGTTCAATGAAATTCATATGAAAAGAAGCTGTTACATTTCATTACACACTAATTTGCTTTAACCAAAGAATGAATCCTACAAAAAAGTTTACGGGGAACTAAATTTCCAAGTTAATTTCTTAACTCACAGTTCTTTTACGTTTGTTTTTCCAAGTTGGAAAGGGCCGGTATCCAATAATATCCAGCAGAAGATTCGAGTGGCCTTTCACGAACACATCAGTAATCTGCAAAAACAATAGCTGAACATCTTAAAAATCAAACATAAGTTTCATAAATGTTCTTTAAATGAAAATTGTTTGAGGATTTTTCTGGGGTACCTGTGTGCATCCAATGATTCTTAGTTCCCGACGCGATGCACAGCTATCAACAATCAGTCCCATGTCTTCATCTGTTAAATTGCAGCACCACGACAAATCCAAACTCGACCAGTTTCTTGGATATTTGGCAATTGATTCAGCAGTTTTCCAACCGACCTGTTACATTAATGCTACACATTGAGACAAGTTTCTGATAGAAATCATTAGTTCTAATGCGACTAATTAAGATTGATTCGATTCTATCTCACCAAGTGTACACGATTCAGTGAAAGCACATTTAGAGATTCTCCAGAGACTTCCAAGAAAGCAGCAACAGCTTCATCACTATCATGTACATAATTTTATCCAGTTTAAATCTATATTCCAATAAACTTCAAAACAAAATATATACATTGGCATGCAGATAATATATGAAACCTGAAATTATTGCCACGGAGTATGAGTTTGCGAATTGATCGACAACCATCTGCTAGATATTGTAATGCCAAATCAGTCAAGTTATTCAAATATGTAAGATCAATGGCACATAATTTGGGACATGATTTGCCAACAAATTCAACTGCTTTATCTGTCAGTTTCCTGGATACATATTCAAAACCATCCTTATCAATTAAAAAGGAAACACAGATTAACAATTTATTAGAACAAGTCAGAGAAACTCACTTGCAATCAGCAAAAACAAGCTCCTTGATGTTGTTGCCATGTGTTTCAACAATCTCACTTACAAATACATCATCAATTTTCTGAATCTTTGCTACTGATAACACTTCTAGATGCTGCAATTTCTTCAAGCTTGGTAAAATAAGTTCAGGGTCTATGTTTGTACATTCATCTATATATAGTTCTCTCAAAGAAGATCTAAAAGCTTGAGCTAGAATATTGATTCCGATACGCGTCAAACGAGAACACTGGCTAAGATTTATAGATTGTAATGGAGGTTCGCACAAAGCAAGTGTATCAAGATCAAGATCAGATAATTGATTAGCACCCTTCAAAGATAAGGTAGCTAATTTAGAACTTTTATGGAAAATGTCATAAAATACCCCATTTGACATACAATTTCCACAACTATCAAGTTGAAGCACCTGTCAAAAATAAAATCTTCAACGAAGTTACAAACTTTATAACATGATCTAATGACTAAACAGACAGAGATGTATTAGTAGAGTTACTCACTGTCAATTTGCTGCTATCCAAAGACTCAAAAATTTTGAGACAATCTTCTTTCGTCAGCTTTGAGGCATTCCTAATACGTATTTCAGTTTTAGAAATCCTTGCAAGTTTTTCAATTAAGGTTGCATCCATTTTTCCACAAGAAGAAGCCACGTCACTAAATTTATCCCTTATATCATCTGGCATTTCTTTAAGTTCCTCAATTTTAATTTTATCAGCATTCATAGCCATATCATGGAGATGATCTTTCAACTTATCAATATTCCTCTCTGCAGGAACCCATCCCTTGGGAATATTCTTCTTCTTGATTGCTTCCATTGCCAATAAAAATGGGCTTTGAGGATCGTCAGGTTTGTTATCACTCGATTTTGGTCCCAAATCATGCTTGGTTGTTTGTTCTGCTCTTGATATTTCTTGAACTACTTCAGCCTCCACAACTTCTTCTCTAGGCACAAGAAATTCCTCCATTAAATGATCTTGCCGTAGATATTCCTCGTTTGACATCCCTGATTCATAATCTTGAAAACGTTTTCCACTTAAAGATTCTTCCACCGGTACATTCGGATCCAGTTCCAGTTTGGTTTTCTTCTTTTCTTTCCCTAAATCCGTCCTCCACTTCTTTAACTTCATGTCCTCTAATAATCCAAGAATAAAATTCCGTCACTTTCCAGAGAAAACAGTAGATAAGAGTAAATTTTTTTCCAAGAAACTAGCCCGTCTTTCAATGAATTTTAGTTTTCTATGGTCTGTAACGCAAGAGTAAAGAAGTAATCAGACGTGGATGGTAAGGTAAACTAAGGCATTTTCTCATCAACCAAACAGAGAAAATTACAGAGAAAAAGTCTGCTCGAGTTTTGATGAACAGCCAAATTAATTACTCTCTCTAAGGAGAGCAACTAATTTAAAACTTTTTCATATTACAAACGCACACTAGTTAGTTACTGCCACACATCAACCGTTGATTCAAATTGCCACTTGATCAATCCTCCATTCGCCAACTCAGCACTCCTCTTAACAACCTTGACAGGTCAGCAGACAAATTCAAATTGTGGCGCCAAAATAAATAAATTACACA
>CATIWJ010471718.1:0-10082 GCA_949640765.1 Croton laevigatus | reverse complement strand
TACATATACATATATATATATATATATGTATATACATATATATATATATATATATATGTATATACATATATATATATTTTAATTATATCAGAAAGAGATTTAACTCCTACGTCTGGTCAGGACGTCACGTTAAACTTCCTTTCTACATAATAAGGTTGTATACTTTGCTCAGAATTTATTTGGCACTTTTTCACGTTTACCCTTTCTCACTTTCGATATTGCCACAATCATGATGTTATTCATTTCTTTTGATATTTCTTAGGGATTTATATTCAGTAATTCAATTTAATTTTCTAAATTAAGGTACCAGTGTCATTTGTTCAGTCACTGAGAATTAAAATTTATTGGTCTTATGTTGGATATGGTCTATCTCAACATAGAACTGTTTTATTACCATTTCTCAATCTCTTTTTGTTTCACCTGCTTTACAATATCATTTATTATTTGTCTAACTTGAGCGTTTCAAGCTTCTCATTTTCTTTTACCGTTCGCTCACTGTCCCTTTCTTATGGGCCAACCATTTTGGATATTATTTACCTCTTATCTTTCATGTCTGATAGGATATTCTCTGATGTTTATGAAATTCCTAATGTTTCATTTTTTTTAGCTAACATCTTTCTAATCCACTCTGTGTACGAATAAAAGATTCAAGTGTATATTATAACATTTCTAAGTGTCTCAATAATTTCTAAATCTCTATCCGTTCATAATTTTACATAAAATCTTTTTATATTACTAAAATTCATAACTATATTCCTCTTTTTCTTTTTCTTTTTTTCATTCAGCCATCCATCACACTGCATACATAATTAAAATTCTTATTACAATAGAACGAACAGGTCACAATATTTCCATGCAAGACAATCATCAAACACATCTTAACATTTTGTCACAATGCATTCAAGTTTCCAAAATGACTTACATTATCATTCAATTTTACTAATCATATTTTTTTTTTATTATTTCTCTATCTCTCATTTTGTACTTGTGCCACCCTATTTCTTTCTATTTAGATTCACTGCTTATTGCTAGTTCTTTGCATGCTTTTATCTAATATGTCTGTTTACAAAAGCTCTGATTTCCTACTCATTTTCTTGTATTTCTATTTCTACTAATTTCTGTCTTATTCCTTTATTTTATTTCCTATTGTTTTATGTCAACGCTCTCCTAATATTTTGTATTACATTGTCATGTGTTCTCCTATTTTTTTTAAGTCTCATTTTCCACTCCTATTCTAGTTTCCATTGTCTACCCTACGTTTTCCTGATTTCTTCCTTTTTACTTATCTTTTGTTTACCATTGGTTTACTATTTACCTATCTTACTTATAACTTGTTTACTTTTCGTTTACAATAGCTTACTATGTTTATAATTAGCTTACTTATTGTTTACTACTTATTTACTATATTCATAACTTATTAATTCATGGTTTACAACCTGTTTACTGAACTTATAATTCATTTATTTCCTTTTACAAAAGGTTTTCTTCTTTAATTTTCCTTATTATTAATTCCTTCTACCTTTCTTTCCGTAGATCATTCAGCATTTTGGACATTACAGATTTCAGGGCGTTACACTACCAACTTTAATAATATTCTTTAACTATTCATTTGAGGTTCTTCTTTGATTTTTAACTAACTTAGCTGTTTATCCTTAAATTGTAGTTTAAACTTTATTCATACTATAGTATGTTGCACGGGTATATAATTTATCATTTCTTATTTTCGCTCAATTTAGTTCTTTAACACACCATTTCACATTTATCCAACATAACACATATTTATTTATCATCCCTTTTCATCTTTTATGTGCCTCTATCATCACATAATACTTTTCTTGATGTTTCAAAACCATTAAATATTAAACAAAATCAAATGCATTTAATTAGGGTGAAAAACAATATTTTCTAGGCTCCGTCACGAGCGAGACACACTGGTCACGAGCGAGACTGTCCCTAGTGAGTATGTCACGACCGAGACCGCTGAAACAAGCATTCTGGGCACTTCTGGCAACTGGGTCGCGACCGCGACGTTGGAGTCGTGACTGACCTAGAAGTAATTCCAGACTACGCGTCCTTCACCATTTTGGCCATAACGTTTGATTTACAAATCCAATTGGGATGATTCAAAATGCATTAGAAAGCTAACATTCGTGGCTACAAAAATGTCTTTAATGATTTTTTCAAATAGCATTGTTTTCAATGAGAAAAATCAAGTTGAAATGAGACCACCAAACATAACATAAACAAAAATCCATATTTTATGCAAAACTTTTGAAAATCTTAATACCAAACCCTTTTCTCAACACATAACACATAATAACTCTTAAAATCTAAAATCAATGCAATCAAACTTTCAAAAATCAAAAATTAAATTCAATAAAATACAAGTTGTCGGTTAAGAGCAAAAACCTTAATATTTAGAGCTCCTACGAGCTCTAAGCCACCTCCTTCCCTTTGCTCTTAACTTTCCCTTCAATATTTCCTACAAAACATAACTTTTATCAAAAACCCTAACTTTCCAAAAACTCTTCTTTCTAGCTTCTAACTCTATTTCCAACCTATTTCTACCATTAATCAACTCAACCTCTTATCAATATCCAAAACCCTAAACATACTTTTCTAAAATAAAACGAGGGTTGAGAAATCCTTACCTTATTTAAACTTTTACTTCCTTCCTTGAACTTATTTAAGCTTGAAATGACCTTCATAAACTTACTAAGGCTTTAGGTGAAAAGGAAATATGGTGAAGATGAAGAAAATACAGAGAAAAGGATGGAGAGAGGGAGAAAATGAGATAGGTGGCAAGAAGGAGAAAATGAAGAGAATATGGGTGTGTTCTACACACTTCTTTTCCGTTATATACTATGGTGATGGGTTTGGGCTAGGGTTTGTGTGGATTTTGGGCTCTAGCCCAACTCTTACTCTTCCTTTCTTTATTGAATAGTTCATCTATTCTCTTCTCAAGGCCCATTTCCAATATTAGGCCCAACTTTATTTTCAACCCAAATCTCTTTGCTCTAATCTCATCTTTCTTTCATTCTCCTAAGACCCACCATTTATTTAGCCCATTAAATTTCATGTCCAAACTCTACTCATTCTTATAAATGGCCCAATCTAAAACACTAAACTTTAGGGTCCAATACTATAATTTGGCTCAACTAATCTCAACTGTTATTATTATTATTATTATTATTATTATTATTATTATTCCATTCTTTATCGTATCTCGATGTTAACACAAATCCAGAGGTCGACTCCGATGTTCCTACGCCTCAGGACCCGGAACTCCTACAAAGACCCTATTAGTTTATGACAACTCATAAATTATCAACTAATTGAAAAAAATTGAGATGTGACACATTCAACTTCGATTCAATAATTATTCAACACACATTCAACATCTATTCAAAAATTATTCAACACATATTCAACATCGATTCAACAATTATTCAACACACATTCAACTTCGATTCACAATTATTCAACACACATTCAACATCGATTCAACTTCGATTCATAATTATTCAACACACATTCAACATCGATTCAACAATTATTCAATACACATTTAACATCGATTCAAAAATTATTCAACACACATTCAACATCGATTCAACAATTATTGAACACACATTCAACATCGATTCAACTTTAATTCAACAATTATTCAATACACATTCAACATCGATTCAACTTCAATTCAACAATTATTCAACACACATTCAGCATCGATTCAACTTCGATTCATAACTATTTAACACACATTCAACATTGATCCAACTTTGATTCAACAATTATTCAACACACATTCAACATTGATTCAACTTTGATTCAACAATTATTCAACACATATTCAACAACTTACGAGTTCTAAAAACAAACCTAAAATACCAGAAAAGACTCTTACAGACTACAATATACAAAAATAAGAATTTTGAAACAATTCAACTTCGATTCAACAATTGTTCAACACACATTCAACGTTGATTCAACAACTATTCAACACATATTCAACAACCTATGAGTTCTAAAAATGATAAGACAGGTCAAAAAGACACTTTAATCTTCAAAACAATTCAGAAATCGAGGTAGGGATAGAGTAAAGAGAAGAGTGGGTAAAGAGCGCAGGAAAAAAATTCCACTCACAACACCGACGCATGATGTACATGCGCCAATCAGTGTGTAATTTTTTCTAACAGTGTATAGTTTTTATATAATTATTGTATACGTTTTGTACCTATTTTATACATATTTTTTTATAATTCCAAATATAAAAATTTCTATATTATTAGATACACCAAAATCAGCCCTTCTTTGTTAAGACTGCAAGTCATGACATTACCTACAATAAAATATAAATTATGTTAAGCCAATATACAAAATAGATAAAAAAATTACAAAACATGGTTAATAATTCAAAAAAAGCCTCAAATTGAAAATAAAAGAAACAAAAAGCAAATTACTAAATTTAGTTAAAAACACAATTAGGACCTACTCATAAATATTCAACAATAGTATAACAATTGTCCAACATATTTTTACCGAAAGAAAAACAAAAATAAATATAATTGAAAAATAGAAAAATATTCAACAACAGTGTAATAACTGTCCAATATGTTTAAAAAAATTAAAAAATAACAAAAAAAAAAACATAATGTTTAACTATACAACATTAAAACAAAATCAAACTCATAAAAAAAATCATGTATCTACAAAAAAAAAAAAATTCAATTTATGCAACAAGTTACAATCTAAGAAACACTTTTTCTCTGTTTTTCTAACAAGCAATGTGAGCAAATATCTGTTAGAAAAAATGAGCAAATATACATATATTTCAATATTAAGTAACAATGGCACCTTACGTGCTGTGAGTGACTGACAAATTTTGGTACAGTACCTAACGACAACTTCTAATTCTACAAATTGTGCACAGTAATCAAAATTGCATTGTATTTTAGAATTTGAATGTCAACAAAGATTAGAACTTAAAAAAAAAAAAGAAAATTAAGATAAAAGAGACCTTGAGAAGGAGAGGGGATGAGAAATAAAGCTAGAACAGGTAAAGCTATGATTGATCTAAGATTGTCGTATGAGAAATCGATCGGAAAATTGACTTGAAGGATGAAACTGTTTGGATATTAGAGAAAGTGAGATGATTTAAAACTCATTGAAAAATAACGTGGCTTCGATCATGCAGCCTTTCCGATGAGAGCATCAATAAACCTCAATACCTCCTCTACTTGTTTTACGATCTCTCCATAATATATCTTACAGCCATCATCCTCGTTATTACATTCATCATCAACTACGAAACACAGATTTTAAATTCAAAATCATAAAATAGAATCGAAACTTGTAGATGCTCAAAATCCAAAATCCATCATCTTCTCTAATTTTTAATTAAATAATTAATTCAAAACTTATTTAAATATAAACAAAACTCAAATTCATCTTTATTTTGAAGGATTGAAGTGATCTGAATAATCTCATTTGTCGATGGTTGGAGATCAAGTTGAGTTTAGAAAAGGAGATTATAAACAAATCAACAGAGAGATGAAAGAGATGATTCATCGATAAGAAAGAAAAAGAAAAAGTGGAAGCAAGTAGGAGGCTTCAACAATGAAGGACTTGAAATGAAATAATAATATAAGGCGTCTGTATCTTCTATTTAAAATAGAAGCATTACCGTTTTTCGGAATGGGAAAAAATGGGAAATTCATTTTATATATATAAGACAATTCTGAACCCATATGTATTAGCTAACTATAGAATCTAGAATTACCTCATTTAGACTTATAATGAAAGAGATATGGTTAAAAGCGTAATGAGTGCGCAGACTGAAAATTGGAACCGGAATAAAACTAGACGATTAAATTTAGATTACAATTCGAGTATATTATAGGCATAATTTGAAATAGAAGCAGAAGACAAAAATGTTCCTTTATATGTTAGTAAACTTTAGAAGCCAAAACCAACTTAATTGGACTAGTAATAAAGAAGATACAACTGCGCAGGCTGAAACCTTGAACCAGGACAGATTCGAACCCGTAACTTTAGCATATAATATGGATATGTTAGTGACATAATTTGATGCTATAATAGAAAATAATATTATACCCAAATGTGTTAGCTAATTGTAGAATTAAGAACCGTTTCATTTGGACCTTAAATGAAAAAGATATAATTGTATTATTAAGCGGTGCGCACATGAAAATAAATGATAGGCAAGAGGGAAATGAATGAACATTGAAATGTGGTGTGTTGATTATAGAAGTGTTTATTATTGGTTTATATGAGGAGTGAGGGTATAAGGATAGATTGTCGAAGTGTTTATGGAATTCTTATGCAAGATCCCAGTGAATAGTCGCAGGGACTTGTCATGTAGTCACTGTTAATATTCACAGACTTTTAGACGTGATCCAGAACTCTGGCGAAATTTCTGTAAAAACGGACATAGAATTTGACTAAGTAAATTTAGAACTCATTTGATAAAATATGATTTAACCTAAACAATTAAACAAAACCTATAAGACATAACTCCATTACCTTGAACCTCATACGTATCATAGTTGCAGCCTAGCATGTCCAGTAGCTTACAGAAAATACATTATACGTATTGCTACAGAGTGTACACATAAACGTAAAATCGGTAAAATACTATTCATTTGGTAAAATCTATTCATATAGTAAATTACTATTCATTTGGTCAAATTTTCAAAGAATTAGTAAATGAAAGGTATAAACATGTGAAAATAATCCAATGGGATCAAAGCAATAAATAAAGTAAGAAAGAGAACTATAAGCATATATCAAACGTACGTAGACATGAAACACACGCACGACAGACAAAAGATTTAAACATGGGGTAATCATATTTTAATATATATGGAATTTATAAATAGGGAACACGTAATAATGTATGAGAATGAATGGAAAACTAAATAAAATTGTAATTATGCTTCTTAAGCTAGATTTGTGAGGAGATAATGTGGTCGGATAGAGGACACGGAATGCAGCTGACGAATAAATCGACGTTAAGTCAGGTTCAGTATTTTGCTCTTATTTATTCATGTATAAAATACATGTGCTATAATGTATGCAAAAATAAGCTGTGCAAATGTTGTGCTGTCACTGTTTGCTATACTATGTATTATATGAGATGTTATACGAATTCACATAAATAAAAGTAAAGTACCCACTAAGCATAATGCTTAGCAAGTTTAGTTTTTGCTAAACTTGTAGGTCATGGGAAGACGCAAAGACAACCAGAATAGTCAAACAAAGTCAGGCTAACCAGAGACACTTAGCATGGCATATGCTGCATAATAAAAGTCTAATGTCAGAACAGTTTATAGTAATGAGAAATGAAAGAAAAAATTTTAGGTAATGTTTTGCATACCTGTAACGTCCGCTTTTACAGGAATTCCAAATAAGTACTAAGTACACGCACGACACGAGACCCAACAGGGCACCGAGGTCAGGCAACAGTTTGGGAAGCTCTGTGAAGTGACTGTAAATAATGTAAATAATGGAAGATGTGTGATAAATAAAGGTTTTGGAAAGATAACCAGCGCATCTGGAGACAAAGATAGGCCAAAGGAGCTCAACGGGCTCCAAAGGCAGTGTTAGGGACCTAAGCATAATTTTGTAAAAAGTTGCGTAGGGTCTTGATACTGCCTAAAATTGATCGTAAATATGAAATCTTGGGAGTTTACTGGTCGCAATGGAGCGACACAGAATTTTCAGAAAACGCGCGGTTTGAAAGATATATCGGGTTTTTCATTAAGGGTAATTTGGTCTTTTGTCAAGGAAGAAGTTAATGGACATGTGGCATAACTTAAGGCACCACTTTGGTCATTACAAGAGATAAGTATTGTGTTGGATGGATTTAGCCAATCAAAGTGGTGATTCACCATTTTCCACCAATCAAAATTCAAGAAAATAAATTATTTTATAACATAATTAAGGCATTTTATGACACATGAAAGACCAAAATTCTCTCATTTTTCATTAGAAGAATTTGGCCAAGGTAGGAAGAAGAAGAAGAAAGCAATTTCAAGGATTTCATCCTTTCCATACTTAGTTTTCCATTCCTAGGTAAGATTAAGTGAGTATATAGGATCAAATCAATGATTTCTTCATCCTTCACATGAACCCTAGAATGGTAAGAATGGGGAAAAGTTAGGGTTTATGTGGGAGGTTGAAGATGAAGTTGAAAAGTGATAGGAAATGGTGATTTAAGCTTAGTTAGGCATGAAATTCAACTTAGTTTGCAAAAATTGAATATGTATCTTAGGGATTTCTTACCTAGGGTTTATGTAATCTTATGGAATGATAAATTCTTATAGGAAATCAAGAAGGAAAGCTTAGGGAAGAGTCATAAAGTGCTAAGGCAAGCTTGAAATCAAGGTTTGGTACCTTAACTTGTAAAATTTCCAATTTTCCCTTTGATTTCTTTGTATGGCCGAATGGCCTAGCCTATTATATGACATAATTTTGTGTTTTTATGTTATGGAAATGTGTTATAAGTTGACAAAATGCTACTTGTGTGATCAAAAGATTTATTTAAAAGTAAACAAGCAAAGTTGTCAAAATTGTGTAAGAAACTTTGGGGAATTTTCATAAAATATCTAGAAAAGATTTTGAGGTGAGGTTTTCTCCTACCTCCCTAATATATTGTAAGATGTTCATAAACAATTTTTATAAGAAAAAAATATACTTTCTCCTTGGTGCATTAGAGGGAGGTCGAATGGTCCCCTAAATAAAGCTAAAATTGTCAATTTTTGCATAATATGTATTTTGATACCAAAACCCCTAAACCTTGAATCTATAATTTGTAAGTGACCTATGGACACTTAAAGGGAAGTATATGACATAATTTGGGTACCTAAGGGAACCTTGATTGGGCCATTAGCTGTCTCTTTCAAGTTGTCCAAGTTCACCAACATACTATTCATATGATAAAGCACTATTCATTTGGTATGTTGGTTACTATTTATTTGGTAAATTTTCAAAGTATGCCTAAAGTATGGTTATATGATAATTAAATGATTTATACAAGAATTATTATGAAAACTATATGCAGTAACAGTATAATGGTCTACTTGGTTTGAGTCGAACTAGGTGATAAGAGTATGACGCGTCATATATTATATGGTAAAAGTGGTCCGTAGTATATGGATATGGATATTATGGAATGGATTGGCGCCATTTATGATTAAAGTCGGAGTGCTGCAAGGCATCCGGCGAGTATAGTCGAAGTGTTACAAAGCACTCGACGAGTTATTATATGGTTATCTGATATGGAAACTGTTCAGTGATTCCAGTACTACAGTACTATGATTATTGGATATGTGACCAATATTGGATCACTGTTATACGATATTGTCTTATCCCAAGTTCAGCTAGTAACTAGTAGAGCACGGTAACTAAAAGTATTAACTGATAAATGTTTTCAATAATCACATGATTCACCTGTTCCATTTCAAAAATATTTTATGACTTGGTTTTATTGTTTACATTTCTTACATTTATTATTTATTTAAATATTTACTTTTATAAGTTAAGGTACCCACTGGGCATAATTTGCTCAGCGAGTTATTTTCTATAACTTGCAGGTTAGCAAGTAAAGATTTAGTAGATTCCAGTTCCAGATACCGGCAATGCAAGCAGCATATAAGGTCTTTTTATTTCTGTAATGGAACATTAGTAGTGGCATGTATATAAACAATAATAGCACTCCCAGATAAATATTAGGATATTATATACTTAGTGTCTTTGAATTTTGTTGCTTCTCTTGGTTTTAATAGGCAGAGGATTTATTGGTGGGCTTCCATACCACAAGGAGTGATCGACATAATCCGCTATGATGCTATTAGTCTCCCCATTATGCGCAGGAGATAGTTCTTTCATTTCTTATTTTGTAATCTCATTTTCTTTGACATCTATCTATATGATCTTTCTATCTTTTTTAATAATATTTCTTGGAGCAGTAGAAGTAAATGGGAACGCAGGGGTGCCTACCTAGTAGGGATGTCTGCACCAATTAGTACTTCTACTCCTTCATATTTCACAAAAAAAAA
>CATIWJ010471567.1:0-19855 GCA_949640765.1 Croton laevigatus | reverse complement strand
AGAGTCAAAACGACTAAAATGTTCTCGGAGTCGAAAAATATTATATTATACTTAAAATGCCCATTTATTTAATCTCATTATTTTCTAAACATTCAACTAAAATTTAATATAATTTATTTTTCATTTAATCTAATATTTTTGATAAACTACAATTTTATCCTTTAAGTTATTTATGTTATTCAAGAATTATTATTTTTAGGATGTTGCAACAAGTCTGTTTATAACATCGATACTAAAAGGGTTAAGACTAATGAGTTAAACCCTACATACTTCTGCCATTGTCATTTGGGACATGCGAATGAGAAACGCATTTCAAGGTTCCATAAAGATGGAATTCTTGGATCATTTGATTTTGAATCATTTGATACATGTGAATCTTGTTTACGTGGCAAAATGACTAAAAGCCCATTTAACAAATAAGATGAACGAGCTAGTGACTTATTGGGTCTAATACATACAGATGTGTGTGGACCATTAAGTACAAATGCTAGAGGTGGTTATTGTTACTTTGTGACTTTCATGGATGATTTCAGCAGATGTGGCTATGTCTATCTGATGAGACATAAGTCCGAAACTTTTGAAAAGTTCAAAGAGTTTAAGAATGATGTGCAAAACCAACTTGGTAAATGTATTAAAGCACTTCGATTGGATCAAGGTGGTGAATACTTAAGCCAAGAGTTTGACGACTATCTTAAGGAGTATGGAATAGTTTCACAACTCACTCTTCCAAGAACGCCCCAGTGGAATGGCGTGTCTGAAAGGAGAAATCGAACCTTATTAGATATAGTTTGATCAATGATGAGTCAAACAAATATTCCAATGTCCTTTTGGGGTTTCGCCCTTGAGACCGCTGCATTCCTACTAAACAGAACTCCTACTAAAGCAGTAGAAAAGACACCATATGAGATATGGACCGGCAGGAAGCCCAAATGTCTTTTATTCAGATTTGGGGTTGTGAATCATATGTTAAAAGGTTAACATCAGATAAGCTAGGTTCCAAAACCGAGAAATGCTTATTTGTGGGGTATCCTAAAGAAACTAAAGGATATTATTTTTACAACCTAAGTGTGAACAAAGTGTTTGTTGCTCACAAGACTTTCTTCTTAGAAAAAGAGTTTATCTCTAAGAAGGATAATGGGAGTAAAATACAGCTTGAGGAAGTTGTAGAACCACAAATTCCTGTAAAGGATAGTATGGAAGTACAAACGAATTCGTAAAGAGTTGCAGAACCTGGATCTAATACACAAGTACCTAGAAGATCAGGTAGGATTTGTCACGAGCCTGAGAGATATGGATTTCTCATAACTGACAATCCAAGCATAGAGCTAGTGGAGCAAGGTGAGCCCACTTCCTACCGAGAGGCTATTGAATCTCCAAACTCAGATAAATGGCTTAGAGCCATGAAATCTGAGATGCAATCAATGAACGATAACCAAGTATGGACTTTGGTTGATCCACCTAAAGGTGCTAAGGTCATTGAATACAAATGAATATTCAAATTAAAGGCCAATGAAGTCTTCAAGAGTAGACTAGTGGCGAAAGGGTTTCGACAAACACATGGTATATAGACTATGATAAAACTTTTTCACCAGTAGTTATTCTCAAATCCATTAGGATTCTTCTTGCCATAGCAGCATATTACGACTACGAGATATGGCAAATAGATGTCAAAATGGTTTTCCTTAATGGAAACCTCCTCAAGGATGTGTACATGACACAACCAGAGGGTTTTGTTGATCCAAAAAATCCTAATAAGGTTTGCAAAATTCAAAGATCCATTTATGGATTGAAGCAAACATCTCGAAGTTAGAACCTTCGTTTCGATGAGGCAGTCAAAGAGTTTGAATTCCTTAAGAACAAAGATGAGCCTTGTGTGTACAAAAAGTCTAGTGGGAGTGTAATAGTTTTCTTAATCCTATATATGGATGACATCCTTTTAATAGGAAATGACATCCCAAGGTTGTTAAGTGTTAAGCAATGGTTAGGGAAGTGTTTCACTATGAAAGACTTAGGAGAAGCTGAGACAATACTGGGTATTAGGATCTATAGAGATAGATCTCAGCGGCTCTTAGGACTAAGTCAAAAAAAGTACATAAATAAGATTCTGAAACGGTTCAGAATGGAAAACTCCAAGAAAGGATTCATTCCTTTGCAACAGGGAGTTGTTCTGAGTAAGAAGGATTGTCCTTCTACTCAAGAATAAAGAAAAAACATGAGTGATGTCCCATATGCTTTGGCAATTGGTTCCATAATGTATGCTATGTACTAGGTTGGATGTAGCACATGTACTAAGTGTGACGAGCAGGTTCCAATAAGATCCCGGTGAACCCCACTGGTCTGCAGTCAAAGGTATCCTTAAGTACTTACAAAGGACTAAATGACATTTCTTAGTGTACGGTGGTCAGGATGAGCTCATTGTAAGTGGTTACACTAATGCTGCTTTCCAGACAAGTACCGAGGATTCTCGATCTCAATCAGGTTATGTGTTTTGTTTGAACGGAGGTACTGTTAGCTGGACGAGCTCAAAGTAGGATACCGTTACCGATTCAACTACAGAGTCCGAGTATATTGCTGCTTCGGAAGCAGCAAAAGAGGCAGTTTGGATTCGTAAGTTCATTGCTGGATTAGGAGTCGTCCCAAGCGTCCTAGATCCAATTGAACTATTCTGTGATAATAATGGAGCCATCGCACAGGCTAAGGAGCCCCAGTCACACCAGAAATCCAAACACATACTCAGGAGATATCACCTCATCCGAGAGATCATCGATAGAGGGGATGTCAAAATTTACAAGATTCTAGGCGAGAGCAATATTACAGATCTTTTGACCAAGCAGTTAGCTAGGCCTAAGTATGAAAGTCATGTAAGGTCTTTTGGTCTTAGAATTATGTAAGATTGGGACTAGTGCTAGTGAGAGATTATTAGTGCAAGCCATAGCCCCAGCTCTTTATAATTGGATTGTAATTTATTTATAAGAATAAAATTCATCAATTTTATATTCCCTGTGCATTTAATTTGATGAATTTCTTTGATTAGTAGTTATGCTTTAGTTATCAGATACATGATCTGGATAGTAAAATCTAAAGCAATAAAAGAATACTATTTTAAATATTCACAGTCGATTATTATCATGGAAATGATAATAAACTAAGACTAGTATATACTCTATGAGATGATCTTGTTTTACAGATCATAAAATATAAGATATTGATTAGAGATACATAGTACATGTTGGCGAACAGTGTACTGGATCGATCTACTTTATAAGAGTACTACATATGGATGAGGTCATAAGTATTTCTCAAGCAATGCTTATACTGGAATCCCTAGATCTGAAATTACTATGGGTTCTTAGGTAATTTCTCGTATACTTTGACATATTGCCTAACGTGCCCGTAAAAGGGTCACAAGTATGAGTACAATCAGGTATGCCAGGAGTTATTCTTAGAGACATGAGTAAAGTGAAGGGATTGCCACTCTCTCTATAAGAGAGAAGATATCACCGGCCAATTGGTTAGTGAGACTGAATAGTGTATGGCCATACCCAGATAGGATGATAAGAGTTATTATCTGTCTGATTTAGTCAGTATCACTAGATAATCAATAAAATGAGTTAGCAATAATAAGGGTGATCGATGACATGCCTTATTCTAATCAATGATATCAAAGGCAAAAGGTTGTATAAGATTGCTATAGGCTCTGTCGATTCGCAAGAATGACACTCAATTCAATTTGGGTAATTATAATGTGTTTTGCTAGAGGCCATTTATAATTTATGGACTTGAATAATATTTAGATCCATTGCCAATATTGAATGGGCCTTTTGGATCGCACATGTATAAGGATTCGAGTTGGACCTAAAAGCTTATTCTACTAGACCCTATTAATTAATTAATTAAATTGTTTAATTATTTAATTATTAAGAAAAAAAAATTATATATATATATATAAAACGGAAAAATAAGTTTTTTTGATTTATATATATATATATATATTAATAGGACCGAAATCCAATGCCATAATATTTTTTGGTTTGCATTCGTTTTGAACGGATAAAATAGATAGTGAAAAGTTCACGTGGTGTAGAGATAAGATGAATTGTTTTGTTTAGAGAAGTAAAACAAAACAATACTCCTTGTTTTATTACTATTTTAGTTTGACTAAAACATATATATAAAACGTAGGAATATTTAGGAATGGAATTGGTGGGCCAAGGCTTTAAATGGCATAAACATAAAAGAAAAATTTTTTTGTTGTTTATGATTAGGTGTGTAACATAGAAACAAGGATTTTTGTTTTCACGTGACTCCATTTTGAATTTTTTGTTTTTATCAAGACCCAAAAATTAGTGGCTCACGTTATTCAACTTCCTAATTTTGTTTTTGTTTAAAAAGAAAATTGTTTTGGTGAGAGTTAGATGATATATATATATATATATATATATATATATATATATATATATATAAATTCATCTTCTTATTAGGGGTTTTAAAAAGGACGAATGGGAATGTAAAGAGTTTACGTTTCAAAGAAAACCATAGCATCTTCACTTTACTATATTCGGTTCTAAAGATTTTCTTTGAGGGAATTAAGCTTCTAGTGCTAGCACACTACAGTTCTCCCTTTGATCCTAATGTGTGTATGAAAAAAGAGGGGATTCGCATTTCAATCCCTAGGTCATTCCATTTGCGAAAAATTTTTCGGTGGGAAAGCTTATAGCAATCCAGTTAAAGCACACTTCAAAGGTATATTTCTAAAAATCCCTACACTTAATTGGGTTGATAAAATTTGCTCCAGGTTAATTTTCATATATTATATTGCTTCCGTTGCTCATATTTACGTGATTGTCATGTGAATTTTTATATGAAAATTCCAACAATTCCTCTATTTACCTTCTCTTGTTTTATAGTGCCGAGGTCCTTAGCTAAGGAGATTAATAGTTTAGTTGCTAATTATTGGTGGGGGCAACAAGAGGAAGAACACAGAATTCATTGGATTTCTTGGAAGAAATTCTGTCTTCATAAGAAGGAGGGTGGATTAGGTTTTAGAGACTGGGAGGCCATGAATAAGGCATTATTGGCTAAACAAGGCTGGAGGATCATTCATTTTCCAAATTCTCTCTTAGCTAGGATTTTTAAGGGGAAATATTTTCCATCTACTCATTTTTTAAATGCTAGACGGCGCTCTAACTCATCCTAGGGCTGAAAAAGTATTTTATGGGGTAGAGATGTTCTTGTTAGAAGTCTTCAGTGGCATGTTAGGAATGGAAAGTATGTTAACTGTTTTCAAGATGCGTGGCTTCCAAAAACCTCTAATTTCATTCCTGAGGCAGTCAATAATAGAGATAACTCTATTTTCTAGGTTCATCAATTGATTGATTGGGATCATAAAGAATGGAAAAGATCAGTTGTTTGGAGAAACTTCTCTAGAGGTGATGCTGAGGCTATCCTATCGATTCCTATAGTGAACCCTTATCAGGAGGATAGACTAATTTGGCATTTTACTAATAATGAACTATATTCTGTTAAATCAAGGTATAGAGAGGCTTGTAAATTGATGATGCCTGATATTTTAAATTCTTATGTTGGGTCTCGTTGTTTTCCTTGGAATAGTATTTGGAAGTTGAATGTGTCTAGGAAATTGTAGGTTTTCTTATGGAGGTTGTTTAAGAAAGGCCTTCCTATTGGCAACCAACTTAATGTAAGATGTCCTAATTTATCTTCAGGTTGTTGTTTTTGTAGTGAACCAGATACGGATTCTCATTTATTTTTTAATTGTAACTATGCAAGATGTCTCTGGTTTATATCTCCCCTTTCAATAAGAATTGACAAAATTCCTGGTAATTCTCTGTCTGATATTTGGTTGAATTTGTGTCAATTATTAAAGGGACGAACTAGGGATGATACTCTTATTTCTTTTGCTATTTATCTATTGTGGTATATATGGAAATCTAGAAATGCATTTGTTTTCAATAATCATCTTGTTTCATGCACGGAAACTGTTGAATTAGCCAAGAAAGTTTTGGAAGAATTTCAAGCTGCTAGCATTCAGGAAGATAATGACGATACTTTTATTGATGATTATTCTTCAGAAAAGCTTGTGAATTGGCAGCCTCCTCCGGCTGGTCTTTTGAAATTAAATGTGGATGCTGCATTTGAAAAGGATAATTTTTATGGGGTTATTGTAGTAGTGGCAAGAGGAATAGATGGGAAAGTAGTGGATTGGAGGCTAAGGCGATTGGATTTCTATAGAGATCCTTTGATTCTGGAAGCTGTTGCAGTCAAGGATGCAATTCAATTGGCTACTCTATAACAATGGAGAAATTGCGTTATTGAGTAGGGGTGTACAAAATCGGTTCGGTTCAATAAACCGACCAAAAATCGATAAGCAAGATTTCACACTGAAAACCAAACCGAACATGGTAAAAATCAATATAAAATCGAACTGATTTTCTCGGTTTGGTATGGTTCGGTTCGGTTTTTAACCAATATTTGAAGTGTATTTAAGAAGCATAAAATGAAAGGCTAAATAAAGCAAATAAATCTCAATATATACAGCAGATTTTACAATTTTATTATAAAAAAATTAAAAAATACATAAAGAAAACTTTCTTCATGCCATTAATAGATCCACAGCAAATCTCTAATCTCTTTGCAACCACCAAATATTTTTCAGCAAAAATTTCTAAGCTCTTGCTTAAAGACCTGCAAATAAAAATACTAAATAATCATAGTTGCACCGCTACAACCAGCAAATATTTTGCATTCTAAAAAAAAACCTTTACTTTAAAAAAAATTAATCTTAATAAATGAAAGGATTTCTCTCAGACTTCATCAGTTTTGCTTCATCATACAGAAACCCAAATAATCAAAACAAGATTAAAAACTATCAATCAAAGAAAAAACATAGAAACGAGATGAACAGAAACAAAACCGACCACCAAACGAGATGAACTTAGGAAAATATTTTAGACTCATCATCTGTTTTGCTTCATCATCTAGAAACCCAAATCAAATAAAAAAATTTGATTAAAAAAAGAACAAAAGCAAGATTAAAAACTAGAAATCAGAGAAAAAACTTAGAAACTAGATGAACCGAAGAAAAATATTGTCCACTGAACGAGATGAACTTAGGGAAATAAGTCATCTATTTTGCTTCATCATCGAGAAATCCAAATCAAATCAAAATATAGATTAGAAAAAGAATCAACATAATATTAAAAACATCAGAACAAAAACTTAGAAACGAGATGAGCAGAAATAAAACTTACCACCAAACAAGATGAACACAAACAAAATCGACCACCCAACAAGATGAAGAGAAACAAAACGAGATGAACTTAAGGTTGGAGGTTAGGTCATGGCAGGCAGAGAGATCTGGGTTGGACGTTAGGATTTCGAGAGAGAATGATAAGAGAAGGAAAGGGGAAGAGAGGGAAAGAGAGGAGGCGACGGCATATGAGGGTTAAAGAAAATGAATTTAGGGTTAAGAGAAGATATGTTTATATTTATATGAGGGGTTTCGGTTCAGTTCGGTTCGGTTCGTAAACTCCCAGAACCGACCACCAAACCAAATTTTTCAATTTTTACTTTTTTGACACAGATAACCGAACCGAACTTTCGGTTAAGCAATTTTTCGGTTCGGTTCTATTCAATTTAGGTTCTGTTATCGGTTTTTGGTTATTTGTGTTCACCCTTATTATTGAGACAGATTGTAAACAAGTAGCAAATGCAATACGAAGGAAATGTCAACCCTATATTAAAATTGAGGATATTATTAGTAATATTCAAACGATGCATAATGTTATTAATTCTAAGTGTGTTTTTAATCCTAGGGAATGTAATACGTTGGCTCACAATTTAACCAAGAAAAGTATTGATAACAATTTTTTATGCAATATTTATGCACAGAAACTATTTCTTAGTTGTTATATAATATAATAAAAGTGATATCTTAGTTTAAAAAAAATAAGTATTTTTATTTGGATTTTAACATAAATAGTCCACTAAAATTTACTATATTCTAAAAAAATATTAAAAATAATTGTAAAAATGAACACTTTTTAATTATAAACAAAGTATACATAGTTTATAAATATATTATAAAGAGATTATAAATATTTTATAAACAAAATAAATATGAAGCCAAAAATTAAAATATTAAAATTAAAAACTATTAAACATAAAAATTTTCACCCTTTTGCAAAACATAATTAAATACATATATAAACAACAAAAAAATTTGTAATTTTATTTAATATTAAGATGTAATACTTTTTTTTTTTAAATATATAGGATGTAATACATTTGACATTAAGTTAAAATGTAACCAAATACGTTTATCATTACACATGAATAATGTTAAATACAATATAACTTGAAAATTTTGGGTCGTCTCCTGCATTATCTTTCTCTTCAGGCTAGACTCTAAAACCTCATAGAAGTTATAAAACATGAATATGGCAGCGAGGCCTGAAATATTCAAAACCAAATAATGATTTAATTGCAAATGCACTGCGCTCCAAAGTAAATTTTATATATCTATCTCAAAAAAAAAAAAATTATATAAAAGGGGGAAAATTTTAGTGCTGACCTTTCCATCTTGTTTATAATAAATTATCTTATGTTTTCCTTAATTATTTCCCAAAGCAAAAGAAACAAGAAGATATTAGGACGACTCTTTTTCACTTAATTCACTTTGATTGATTCTCTTGACTGTAATATGTGCTTCTTGATTTGATTCATCATACCAAGAAAGTACAATGTGTAGAAAATATATGGAGAAATTAGTGGAATAGCATATGTTCTACTTTCCACTTAAGAAAATGCTACATATCTTTTATAATTAATGAAATAATACTTTATGCCTAATAAAATTTATAGATTTTTAAAATTTTAAGATTACTCCTTTTTAAAAAATATTAATTTATTTTAATTACCAAAAATTAAAAAGTCAATATCCGTCAATATAGTTTAGAATTTTTTCAAACTTTTCTAGGCGGCAAAGAAAATGGTCACTGCCACAGTTGGGTGGTTTCTTGCAACCTTCACCGAAAAATTAAAAATCGATATTTGTCAATACAGCTCAGAACCAATCAATATAAAATTAATATCCGTCAATATCATTTAGAATTCTTCCAAACTTCACCAAGTAGCTGGAAAAACCGCCACCGCCATAGCTAAGGGTTTTCGGCGACCTTCGCAGGAAAGTTAAATCAGTATTTGTAAATATATATCAATATAATTAAAAAATAAAAATGTCAATATAAATCAATATATGTCAATATCTTTCCATATAATTTAAAATTCTTTCAAATTTCACCAAGATATTGTATCAATATTTATTAATATAAGTCAATGTAAATCAATATAATTCAATATCAATCAATATTACTCACTACAAGTAAATATGGAGGCCTTTTTTAAAACAAAGAAAATGTGGGCCTTTTTTAAAATATAGAAAATATGGTGGCTAAACTGAAAAAAGTCACCTTCTTCATTTTCATTTTCATTCTTATTTTAAAACCATGAAGTATCCAGTCCATGAGTCAGATTAAATTTCCATCTAGATTAGTTTATTAAAAAATATGCTTCTATTACTAGTGTAATATTGTTATTCTTCACAATGTTTAATTATAAGCATTAGCTAATATAAAATGAATTATAAGTTATAAACAACTATTAAGTTGTAAACTAATTTTTTTTTTTTTAAAAAAAAATCTAATTATTTGTTATGGTGGAGTTTTTGACTAGTAGAAATATGTTATAAATCGATTTTAAATATATTGTAATTAGCTAATTTTGAACATGTTATGAGATGCTTAACATGATAAATATTTTAAATAACATAATTAGAACTTAGAAATATATGTAAATGTGTCATAAACAAGTTTTAAATGTATTAACTAATTTATATGCAAGAATTATAAAGTAGCATTAAACATAATATAAATTGAGGGTAAATATGAGCATGCAGTTCGGTTCCGGTTCTAATTTTTGGTTCTGATAAAATTTCTTTTGATAGCAGTTCTAGTTTCGGTATAGTTCTGGCTGGTTACGGTATGATTCCGGTTTCTCCAAACAATTTTAAATATATAAAAAAGATTAATATATTAATATATTTATTAAAATGATTATGCTTGGATAAATATATTAATAATATTTTAGCAATAATAATAATAATAATAATATTATTATTATTATTATTATTATTATTAAATTAATTAATTAAATGTCATGCATTAATTAATCGTACCCAATACATTTATTATTAAGCTTAACTTGCTTAACTAATCCGAACAAAGTTAAAATATTTTCTATTATTATTATTAGAAAATATTTTACACAGTGAAGTGAATATGTAGAAAATAGTTCTATTATTCTCGGTATCGGTTTATAATCCGGAAATTATGCACAACTCTAATTCTCCTATTGAATTTCAAAGTGTGTAGTCTTATTATTTATTCACCCTTTGAATTTTAAATTTAATTTATTAATACAATTATTATTTTTTGGTAAAATTTTTATTGTCAAATATATTATTAATTTTTTACATACTGGTTTTTGATACGGTTCTGGGATGGTTCGAATTCGATTCCGGTTCCATGACGGTTTCAGTACAATTCTAGCCAAAGAACATGAACCAGAACACAAACTAATACAGTTCATACTTTACAGATTCTTTTTCGATTCCAGTACGAGCCTTGGTATCGGCTTTTTAGCTTCTGAGAATCATGCACAACCTTAATATATAGTGATTTAATCTTTAACATTTGTATTTAACGAATTTACTGCCTTTTTTTTTAGCTTTTGGGTTTGCTTACTTAACTAATTATCAACACGTTATCAACTAATTATAAATGATGCAAAGACTTAAGTAAACAAATTATAAACTATACGCATTTAGTAGATATAGGAACATGATAACCAATCTATGTATTGATTATAAAGTAATTATAAGTTAGTAATATTTTCTGAAAAAAATAAAATTATAAGATAGTAATATGCCTTGAAAAATTATTTTTGTCAGTAAACTATTTACAAACTAACTGTAAATAGGTTACATCTTTCAAAAACAACTGTAAACTAGTTACAAATTTTTCTTAACGTGAATTTGATCAATAATGTATTTACTTAATGTGCAATATATATATATATACAAAATTGGAAAAATAACAATAAAATATCCAAAAAAAATACTAATAAAAAAAATCATTGATGAAGTAGAAGGTCAAAATATTAAAATTAGTTAATAAATTCTTTTGTGGAGGAAATAGAATCAACACAATAAAATCTCATAGGTGCGTGTAATTAGAAGTGGCCAGAGGTCGGGTCAAACTATGCAAACCATAGGGGCGGAACCATGAACCGATGCGTTACGACTCGAACCGTCGCCAACCGAATTGTAACCATCCATTGGGCTAGTGCAAGTTTAGGAAATCTTGAACCGTAAACTGCTTGGCATTCAACCATGATAGAACCATGCCTAATCACAGATGAATTCAAATTCGAACAACATTGAACCACCCTGTGAAATGCCGAAACCATTATCGAATCGCATGAACCATCTTCAACCATCGTAATTGAGGCTAAACTGTGAACGGGTCGTCAACCCATAGCCAACCATCAATCTACATTTTAATTCAACTTTAAGGAAAGGTTAAACCACAAATCAACAATTCATAGCCCCTAACTAAATTGAACCGAGCCTAGCCACGCTTATGTGTGATACACAAGCTAGTTTATAAGTAGTTTACAAAAAATTTATAGGAAGTTTATCAAATTACATATGAGTTTACTATCAATTCATCATAGGTTTATAAAGAGTTTATGAAAATCAAATCCTCGCCAAATATTTTCCATAATTTTACTATATTATCAACATTAATAACATGTTTCCCAATTGCTTATGACTAATAAATTTGAAATTATGGCATGATACGACCCTTGCTATTATGGATATTTTTGATAGATTAACTCATTTGTTATAGGACTGGAGGTATTAAAATATATTGCAAGGTTCTTTGGCAACTCCATCTGTTTCAGAACGAAATAGTTTAGTCTTATATCATGGCCATCCTGTTGCTAATACTATGGTTCTACAAGTTTTGCCAACAAAAATTTACCAACCACCTAGTACTAGGTTGGTGACAATTACCTTGGCACTTCAAGACAGTGTTCATATAGTGTTCATATCGTGCCTTCACATAGCTACCAGTTTAATATTTTTTGATAGTCCAATATTTTAGGATATGAGACTCTCAAGCATTGGCTCAGTGTGGGAAACTCTTGGAAGGTGATTTTGTTGTTCTATCTCAACGGTTTAGTGTTTGGGGAAATGCTCTTATGGTGGGGGCTATAGTTCTCCGTAACACTATGGCTTGGTTTGTTGAACATTGTTTATTTTCTGTTTGTATGTTCTTAGATTGTCAAGGATTTTTTTTTTTTTTTTAATTCTATGGAGAATTAATAATTTGATGGTGTTATTCAAGATTGTAAGTCTTTGCATTCCAAGTTATCCAACATTCATATTACATGTTAGCTCTTTAGGCGAGCAAGTTTCTAAATAATAAAAATTAGACGGCGACTACTCAAAAATCATTTTTCATATTATGCGAGCCTCTCAAACTTATAAATAATATTTTAGTCCTTTTTCTTAAACTATAACTTTTAGGCTCGCATTCACAAAATAGTAGACGCATTTTGCCTATTAACATGTATATTATATCACCCATAATAACCTAGTTTTTCTGAGAAAGTTATCTTAAAAAAAAAAAAGCAAAGATCTCGAATAAAAAAGAACACAATCAATGAAATTATAAAGATCGCCTTTCTTATTCAAGATTCACACACTCACCGCACCAATTCTCATAATTAAAGGGGAAATGTTAGTATGTAACATATTTTAAACAGATTTAGTAAATAGCAGAAAATTTCATAAATTTTCATAAATCAATTAAATAGTAATTTTTTTATATCTTTTTATATCACTCTTCCTTTTTCTTCTACCTATACAATTAAAAATTAAAAAAAAAATTAAAATGACAAAATAGTCACTATATAAATATATAACTATCAGTATATAAGTTGAGTAAAATTGATATTTATATGCTTATCAATATATAAAATTGATATTTATATACTTATCCATTTATAAATTGACTATATGAACTAGAGTTTTACAAAACAAATAATATATAAATTAATATTTTATATACCTATTAGTATATCAACTAGATTTTAGCCAATCTGAATACGAAATTGATTTTTAGTCCCTGAAATTAATCTTTTCATTTAATTCTTTTATTGATTAAAATGTAAAACTTTATTGTTTAAGTGTTTAAATTTAATTGTTATATATATATATAACCAAAGAAACTATGTATAAAATTGATTTAAATACCTATCAGTGTATAAAATTGATTTTATTTACCTATCAAAATATAAACTACATTTTTGCCAAACAAACGGAATATAAAATTGATTTTTTATATACCTACCAATATATAAATTGATATTTTATATACCTATCGGTATATAAATTGAGTAAATATATATATATTTATATACCCATCAGTATATAAACTTAAATATATTAACATAAAATTGATATTTTATATATCTATTAGTATATAAACTTAATATTTTATATATCTATTGAAGACTTGGTTCTCTCTCTTATATGCGGTGAATGTTGGCTATTTATAGTGGTGGTCAAGTTGTCGGAGGTTCGGGGCATTAAGGGCTTGGGTGGCCCAGTCACAGGAAAGGTCTATGGCCCTTTGCAGGTCGGCGGCCCAGTCGAGGTTGGTGGCTTACACCTATCAGTATATAAATTGAGTAAAATTGATATTTATAGACCTATCAGTATATTGAGTAAAAATTGATATTATATACTTATAAGAATATTAATATATACTTGTTGTTTTGTGCATTAAATTGTATATAAGCCTATAAAGGTATAATTGGTATAAAGTTGATTTTTATATACTGATACGTATATAAATAAAAAATTAAAAAAAATTTAATCGGGATAATAGAAAAAAAAGTCCCTATGTTTATATCAAATCTACAAAAAAACTCTCCGTCTTTTTTTTCAGATAAAAAAATTCTCATTTTATTTTTCAATTGACATTTTCCTCATGTCTATTTTTTCTGTTAAAATGGACCAAAATGTAATTTTATGGGCCTTTTTAAAAATGATGAAAAAATGAAGGACTAATTTGCTAGTTTTTCATCTTCAACCTCTCGCCGGCACTATTCATCGAAACCTTCAGTCCGCCGTTCTCCTTATTCCGGCGACCATTTTAGGAAAATGAGGTACCGATCGACTCCTTTTGAAATTTCTAGTCGATCTGTGGCGTTATATTTGACGGAAAATGGCCAAAATTTGAGAAATCAAGGCTTGAATATTTGAACATGTTTTTCGTTCCGGCTATAGATTGGTAGTGACTCCACCACCATCGGAAAGCTGACAACAAGAGGAGTCTAAATTTGTCCTCACTTTCATCGTTCGACCACCGGAGATCGCTGGAAAATCGGTTTGAAGTTAACGATGAACAGTGTCTCGCCTTCTATAGCCGTTAACTTCAAACCGATTTTTCAATGACCTCCGGTGGTCGAACGACGGAAGTGAGGACAGATTTAGACTCCTCTAGTTCTCAGCTTTCCGATGGTGGTGGAGTCGCTGCCGATCTATAGCTGGTGGGCATCGAAACCACCAAAAATAAAATTACCTACTCTAAAAGATTTGTATATAGCAGAGAGCAGGGTCGATCCCACAGAGACTAGTCAAGTTTATTCCTAAAGTGCTAAAATAGAAATGATGAGGGTTTTTGAATGTAACTAAAAATAATTTTAAGAAGAAACTCCAGCAAACAAAATCAAGGGAATTGCAGTAAAAACAGGGGAAATTAAGGAGAACGAACCTTGGTTGTCGATTACCAATGCAATTGACGAGTAGTGATCATAGACTTAAAAATATAATTCTTTTATCTAATGATATTCATTGTTGGTCTTAAAAACCCATCATCTCTTAAGATTAAACAACTAAAAACATATATTTTAATTGCTCTTATTAATTAACAACCTAAATACGATTATAGATTTAATCAATTAATAGCTTTAAGAATCAAGAGAACCAATGAACAAGACAACACATGTATGATAGGCATTTAATCTAAATAAAAACTCTTTATAAAATCACGATCCCGAACGTCGTGAATCACGATTTTATGTGCTTCTAATTGAAACAAACAGTGAACGTCATCTATTTGAATCAAGCAATTGATCAAATTAAAGAAATCACTAGTTGTACACCTAGCAATAAACCAAACTCAATCATTAAAATCAACTCAGAAGAATCTTTAATACCATTAAAATAGAAGAAATCAGTTAAATAACAAAGTCTCACACTAATACATTCAATTGCAATTGGTTCCTAACAACCAAGAACTAAAGAAAAGAACTGAACAGAAAATAAAACTAGAAATCAACTCAAACCTCTGATATACTTGAAACCAAGAACCCATAAATGTAGCAGAGAGCTAAGCTCCCTATTTTTCAGCCCAAGAGAATTTCCTCTTCCAAAATTTAGGATCTTTTATATAGGGAAAGGATACCCATAAAATAAGGAAAAGCAAACCCAAAAATAAGGAAAAGCAAACCAAAAATTAAGGAAACATGTCTTCCTTGGTCCACAAGTCTAAAATATGGGAGATTCCCTAAAAAGGAGATGAAAGCCAAAATTTTACTTAAGTGTGCGTGTTTCCTTCCTCTACAGTTAGCCTTGGGTAAGGTTAACCCCTGAGCAGCATCAAATTCGTCCACATGCTTCTAGCTTCACGTCCAATGCTCCAAAACTTTTTTAATTATGTTTCAAATGCTTCATTTTTGTCAAATCCGACAATTGCTATTCAAAATAATAAAAACTAAATAAAATCCCATAATTAAGCACAAAAAAGTATCAAATAAGCATAAGAATAGGAATTAAAAATATGTTAGATTTGCTAGTTATCAATAGCCGGAATGAAAAACATGTTCAAATATTCAAGCCTTGATTTCTCAAATTCCGATCATTTTTCATCAAATATAACGCCACAGATCGACTAGAAATCTCAAAAGGAGTCGCTCGGTACCTCATTTTCCTGAAATGGTAGCCGGAATAAGGAGAACGGCGGACTGAAAGTTTCGGTAAATAGTGCCGGCGAGAGGTTAAGATGGAAAACTAGTAAATCATTCTTTCATTTTTTCATCATTTTCAAAAAGGCCCGTAAAATTACATTTTGGTCCATTTTAACAGAAAAAATAGACAAAAGGAGGAAAATATCAATTGAAAAATAAAATGAGGATTTTTTATCTAAAAAAAAGACGGGGAGTTTTTTGTAGATTTGATATAAACATAAGGACTTTTTTTCTATTATCCCAATTTAAACTTAAAAATTGAAAATACAAAATGTTCAGTATTTAAATATATAGAATTAGTATATAAGAATATAGTTGGTATTTTTATATACTTATATACTGGTCAATATATAGCTACATATTGTTATGCCTACGGTACCAAAATTTTAAGTTTTGAATATTTGACAAACATACTTGAAATTGTGAAATTACTAATATTTTTTCAAATTATTAAGTGTTGTTTCAACAATTATAATCTAGCCCATGCCAGCCAAGTCAAAATAGCTGCAAAAAGCACTAAGTCCTGATTTGGCACAAGTGTCGCGCACGCGACTAGAATATCGCACTCGCGATTCAATTGTAAAAAATTTTTATCTAGCTCTGCTTCTTTTGCGACCATATGTTGAGCTTGTGCTTCAACCTTAAAAAATTTCCCTCAGGCTATACTTCTCTCACGACTAATTATCTCACATGCGACAGAAACATCAAGTAGCCGTTACAAGCCTTAACTGCCACATTGTACACGCAACATATGCCTCTCGCTCGCGACAAGAGATGAAGTCAGAACTCAATGGTTAGTGCATTAAATGAAAAGCTGAAGCAACGGGTATCCGTTGCAATATGTTGAGGGACTTATGTGAGGGGTTGAGCTCGCTACATTAACAAAGAAACTTAGAGCAGAATTTTAATTCTCAAGTCCAATGGTTAATTTATTGATTGTGGATATAAATACCCACTCCTACAAAATTTATGAGGTTACACAACTACTGAAATCAATATTTTCAACAACCTCATTCATTTCATCTTCATTTAATCTATTATAATCAATTGTGAGTATTTTGTTAGTTGGGTGAGCATTAAACCCAACCTTTGTTAATTTTGAGTTTTTAGAATGAGCTTTAAACTCTAGTGAGTGATTGTAAAGTTGAAGTTAGCTATAAACTCTAAGTTTGAGGTGAACTTGCGAAACCTCTTATAATTTTTCGAGAGTAGTGGAACCCAGTTTTAGGGAGAAAGGGAGAAGTGGACATAGGCAAGAGTTAATGCCAAACCACTATAAATTTTTTCTTCTTAATTTCCACCAAATTCTGCACTTAAAATTTTGATAAAGCCACTAATTCATCACCTCTCTTAGTTGCCAAGGGACCAACACATATAATGAGTATAAGCTTATTGTCACAGCCCAATACTTATAATTTTACGGTTTGTTAAAAAATTAGGTTGAAGGTTATAAATAAATTAAGCTAAGTGTGACTTTCGTCTGTTAATATTAGTCCGTAAATTTTATCGACACCGAGAAAGGGATAGAATAAACCATTGTAGTCCTATATTAAACAAATAAACCAATAGTAAATATATAATAAACTCATAAACAATAATAAACCATAGTATACTAAAAATAAACCCATATAAATGAAATTCAAATTAAGTGTAATTAAGGTTAAATTAAATGCAAATTCATCAATTATTTACAGAATAATTGATGGATAGATTATGATAAAAATTGATTGAAAATTTAATCAAGTGGCAAACCAAACCATGTAAATTTGTGAAAAATGAGAAAATAAATAAAATAAAAAGAAGACTTCAGTTGTTTGATTTGATTAAATGGCAGATAAGGTTGATAATAGAGGATTACAGGTAATTAAGAAATGAGAAAGGAGACAAATTAGCTTGACCTATAAAAGGGAGGCCATGCAAGCCATTTTTAATCATAAAACCCTAAGTAAAAATATGTTTTATTTTCCAAAAAATAATCCGTCCATAGTTTTTAAAATTTAACACCACAAAACCACTCCTGGAATTTTGGTGATCAGTTGTGACTTAAGAAAATCAGAAAACGGTCACCGGAGGAGCAAGATCCGACAGGGTCAGTTTGGTTAACTGGGTTGTTAACCAGCCACCTTCCACCTCAATTTTCTCTCTCTACAGCCACCATACATCCGATCTAAGACCACCATCAGGTCGGCGATTTCAAGACAAAGAGATCCATAGGTGGTTTGCCGGATTTGGCCACCGAAATCGGAAGATATCGTAGGAAAACCGAGGCACCTTTGCGACCCACGAGCGACCCAACCTGGGTCTGATTTGGGTAAGGAAGACGAAAATTTTCCGTTTTGGTGCCTGCGTTCTTGCCGTGTTCTGCTTCTGGTCCCTGAAGTTTCGACGCATTTCTGTTTCCACCCCCAGAGTCTCGCGCGTTTCCGTTTCAACCCCAAAACTTTCCTGCCGTTTACAGGAAGGTCCCTCCGCCCATAATAACTAGGTAAACAACCCCTAAACTTATTTTAGCTCTTCATTTTAGTCCAAAAATCTATAAAATTAATTATTTGGAATTTATTTTAAGGAATTAATATTTTTAAGGACCTAAATAAATTATGAGGACGCCAAATAAAGCTCAAAAATTATATTTTAGACTTAATTTAATTTTTAGAGACCCAAATATTTATTTTGGACAATATTTATTGGACTTTATTATTGGATATTTATTTTGGACTATTGGACATTTATTTTGGGACTATTGGACATCTTAAGGACAATTAAAAATTCTATACTAAAAACTGAAAAAAAAATAAATAAATAATTGAATAAAGTAAATGAAAATATTTAGATATATAATATACTTATAAAAGTATGGACGATGTTAGGACCGTCTGGAACAAAGGAGATAGACTCGAAACTCAAAGGAAAAATAAAGTAACGAGCCAGAAGGAGGTTTGATACTTTAACTTTGAAAAGTCGTTTTAAATATTATTTGTGTTCAATTTTATTTTAATTTTTGCTAATTTGTGATTTTTATTCAATTGTTATTGTTTTAATTTTTATTATGATTTAATATTTGTTGTGACTTTAATATTTAATTATTTTTCATAGTATTTAATTAAAAGCACTATATTTTAGTAAAGTGGTTTTTTTAAATGATTTTATTAAAGTTATTATTTTTAATTCCAGAAACAAATGTTTTCGTGAATTTTATATATATAGAAGCTAAGTTAATTTTAGGGAAACTTAAGTACCTAGAATAACTTAGATATAAATTTTCCAAAAGTGAGTTTCAAAAAGAAGAAAATGTTTATAAAAATTAATAAAGGAAATTTAATATTTATTTTGAAATTTTGAATAATATTATACAAAGAGATTATTTTTGACAAAGAAATTATAATATTTTATTTGAGTAAATTTTTCAAGTGAATTTTCAAAGAGATTATTTTTGTCAAATAATACTACAAATTTTGAAATAGATATGTTTTAGTAAAAATACCGTATTATTGAGATAAACTTATTTTTGATAAAAATATTATGAAATTAATGTTGGTTTAGAATAATTTTATGGAAGGTATATGATTTAAGAAAAATATTTGATTTTGAGAAAAATACCATTTGTTAAACTTTTTGTGATAATATTATTTTAAAATATTTGATTTTTAAGGAAATACTATTTAATTTAAGTTATAAA
>CATIWJ010471529.1:0-10881 GCA_949640765.1 Croton laevigatus | reverse complement strand
TATTAAAAATAAAAAATATCAATTGATTAAATTCAATTAAAAATACAGTTATAAGAAATTATTTTTGAAATTTAAATATAACATAAAAAAATAAACTAATTTGTAAATTTAAATTATAGGTCATATCTTTATCCTATTAGTCTAATATAAATAGATTATTAAGTTACAGTCAATTCATTCATTTTTTTTCTTTCCGTTCTCTGTTTCCTTCATTAAAATCAATTCTTTCTCTGTTATATTCTATTATTCTTAATTCTAAATTTCTTCTTTCCTTTTAATTCTCTAATATTTCTTTGATGGTGAAAACCAAGTTCATTGGAAAAACATATCTGCAGCTTATGCAAGTTTTAGTGATTAATAATCTTTAATTTTATTTGGCCATTTAATTATTTTTGTTTCTTTAGTATCCTAATATTGTATATTAATTATATTTTTTAAATTCACTTAGTCTTAAAGTTTGTGTTATACATGACCATTACCTTAATTCGCGTTTCTGGCCACGCAAAACAAAGGTGCTCTCTTTTCTTTCAAAAAAATTTTTTTCTCGATTTGTTATTATTACGTTTAATGTTTTCAATTTTCTGATATTTTTTGATTTGGCAAAGCTAGATCAGCAGTTACAGTCATACTTGAGATAGCTTGAACATTAATCTTCATTTTGTTGAATTTGTCACTATTATTTTCAAGATGTGTTATTCCCATTTTTTGTTGGATAATGGGATTGCTAAGTTAGATGTGGATGAAAATTAATTTTGATATGGTAGTTTGCAGTATTAGTGTTTTATGGTAAAATCCTCCACCAACTGAATCTTGGAGTCGTTTAATTACTAATATAATTTAGTTATTATAATATTAGTATAAATTATGCGAACTCAAATCTTGAGTGATTCTTACCCTTAAAATGGTCCCATAATCTTAAATATTCTTTACATGTTTTTTAATAATATTTTTTTAGAAAATCTTTCATCTTTCATAATAACACTATCCTATATTCTTGAGATTTTAGATTTTAGGGCAAATTGTTGTTATAGAATGAGTGACATTTTTAGTATTTATAGTTGAAGTGAAACGATTTTGCTCTTTGTCTTATAGTTTTTTAGTGCATGTGGAATCCACTTTTTATAATGAGTGGATATGAATTGATTACTTTTTAAGATTGAATAGGAAGAAAATTATAGGAAAAAATGAGGGTGAATAATAAAAGATTCAAAAATATTGGAACGGAGGTAGTATAATTTTTAGACAATGGGAAAGATAGGTGGAGGGTAGGTAAAGTACTTCGGATTTTAAATTGGTCAAAGGTGGAGCGATGAAAACGATTGTTATGGTTGACAAGCAACTGATCCACAACAATCATGGAACAATAGTGACAACTAGGGATGTCTATTTGTTAAAATGGGAAAATTCTTCAAAAATCTTCTGCGAATAAAAAAAAAAAAATTGTTTTTTTCGGATGATTTAAAGAATTAATTACTTCTTACAAATTTTCCAATTTACCGAATTTGACGAATAGTCTTTTTATTTAATGAATTTGATGTTTTTAACGAAATTTCATATAAATGTAGTAAAAACTGCACCAGAAAGACAGCGATAGTAGGGCTGCGGTGCGGGCGGAGCGGTGGTGGATCGATCATTGATGAGCGGCACAAACAATGGACAGAAGAAGAGAAGAAAGAATAGTGACGTAGAAAATAAATACAAAAAAGAGGAAAAAGAAGCTGTTTAGGATTTATTATTAACTTAAACGTTTAATACATTAATTAAGGAAAAAATTTTCTTTTAACGAAAATTTCATAAATTAACAAATTTTAAGAAATATCTTATAAATTAATAAATGCAAATATTTTTTAACAAAACTTTTACCTCCAATTAACTGAAATTCATGAATTTAACGATTTAACGGTTTCATTTGAATACCCATAATGACAAAAATAGGAATTTTATATGCTATAGATTTTTAAGAAGAAATCATTGACGACATGTTGTGATAAATAATTGAGGATTTTAGTAATAGCAGATTTTAACTTGCGGTGTTAGAGTGACTAGAAATTTAAAAATAAATGATTAGGTAATAAATGACTAAAGTTATAAAATCTCTATCAATAAATTATTTTAGGTAACATATATGTATAAAGAACATAAATTAAAATTGCATAACTCATGACCTTCATATAAAATTGATTGCGGTTGCAAAGGATTTTAAAACCATAAAACTTTGTTTGGTTAAATAATATTTTGTTCTAACACTCACCGTGCATCAATGCGGGTTGTATATTAGTATATCCTAGTTAGATATCCATATTGATTATATGCAAAATATCCTAATTAAATATTCATTATAAACAAAGTTTTAGTTATTTGAATATTTTATCATAACAATCGATACAACCATTTTTTGTAATTTTGTCTTACCAATTTATATCTTTTTATTGTTAGTTTATTAATTTATTTTTTTATTGAATTTTTAAGAATTAAGAATTAGTTTTCATATAATAAATTTAATACTAGTATTATAGAATTATATACTACCTCCATTCAAGAAAGAGTGCCCCTTTTTTATTTCGAAAAATATCAAGTTTTTCTAATTTTTAAATGTATTTTACAAAAGTAGCCTTAGTTAATAAAATAGTTTAAATTTAACATTTTTGGATAAAGGGAAAAATTCAAAAAATTACATTCATTATTAGAAATATTACACTATTTGTGGAAAAAATTGAAAATAAAAAGGGATACAATTAATTTCTATCTATAATTTTTATTTATTTACAATTGATTTTTATTAAAATTAATAAATTTTTCTTTTCTTTGAATTTATATTTTATATTTTTTTAATCATATTATACATTCCCAATGATTTGAAATTTTTTTACTACACACCAATTTCAATTAATTAACAACAGTCATTGTTATCACACAAATAGCTAAGACCTAAATAAAACAACTGAAAAGCAACACTTACAACACTGTAAGATTGATCAAGCTTCCAAGCTCCTGTGGAAGAGTTCCATTCAACTGATTTTCACCCAGATACCTAATTTGATCAATAATATTTAAGATAAATGGTATAAAAAATTGGATTACAATATTTCAAATCAAAATTAAGGCTAAACAAAAGTATGGCATGCTTATTCTTCTAATGTTCGACAAAGAATATAGAATACGGGAGGTTTCAAATCTCCCAACCATATATATCAACACCAATATGGTGTACGTTATTCAAAGAAAATGACTAGTATGTGTTGTGTAGTCTACAATATTATTATTGTCAAGTAGCTATCTGATATTTTCGCTTTCCTCCAAAATTTATCTCCAAACCTAATCATCTTAGGTCAAATTCGCTATTGTAAATCTCACCTGTTATTTGTTGGTTGTTATCCAGACATGAGCCTATTTCTTCTTTCTACCAAAAAGTCTAGAGCTAATGCTGGAGTTCTCTTATCATCGAGTGATCTTGACACTGTGGCTGGGCATGCCTATTGTATATAAAAATATATTTTGCCCAATTTTCCATATGTAGTCCTAAGGAAAAAAGAAGACGAATTGTTTTGTCTTCTAGTAAAATTCACTAAGTAATTCAATAAGTTTTCAAATGAAATTTTATATAAGTGTTCCCAACTCATTTTAGGATGTATATGGCTTACTTGAGATACCAAGAAAGTCCCCTAAGAAAGCTATATACCATCCATCTCAAAGAGTTAGTAAGCATCAAAACCTAGAAATCACTATTTATAGGATATTTTACTATTTATATGGTAAATTACTATTCATTTAGTTACTTTTAAAATATAAAGAAAATATGCTTTATTTTAAAATATATGTGGGATATTATGTGGAACCTATATGAGAGTAGTTCTAAACAAATAATTTAACTATATTTGCTCTACTCAGTAATGTTTATATCTGGTCTAAGATGAGAATATATGACATGTCATATTAAATGCAGTACTGCTTATATGTTGTCACAGCTTTGGCTATAAATATTGACTATTTATGGCATCTTTATGCATGTGAGGCTTTTGCCAAGATAATGCCTTATACGGTATTATTGTGTGAGGCTTCGGCCAAGACCACGCCAAATTATATGAGGTTCCTCATTATAAGGGTTGAGGTATGCAATGTTACCTTATAAAGCAAAGTAATAAAAAAAAATGGGTAAATTAATTAATAAGCTGCAAGCAAGTAGTAATAGAAAACAGTCAGAATGAAGTAAGTAGTATATGAAAATTATTTTTGAGAACATAAGTGTGCCCTTTTCAATGTGTTTCAAAAAGATTTATTGCTTTTAAAATGATATTTGGTTTTATATTTATTTTATATCAAATAGTTAAAGTACCCACTAAGTGGAATGCTTAGCGAATTTAGTTTTCTAAACTCATAGATTATAGAGATAAGATAGACATATAGGAGTTATCAAGGAAGCAAGATTAGGGTGCGCAATGGAAGCAAACAGTGTTATGTAATTGGCATGTGTAGTATAGTTTATTAAGAAATGTACTTCATGTCTTTTAGTAACTTATGTATCTTGAGATTATGTTGTAATAAAAGAGAATTTTTATTCAGTGTATATTCTGATATCGCGCGAGACATGTTTACATATGCAGTGTAACTTTCTTATCTCAGTGTAGGTAGTCAGAGTTAAAGGGTGTTACATATGTGTTATTTGCTTGTTGTTATTTTTATGTAAGGTGCTATTTGTCTGAGCCCCATAAAAAATAATAATGTATGCATAAATATATAATTGAATATTTTTTTTTTCAAATAAAAGAAGATTTTTAATTTTATAACTTATATTTTTTACTTTATTACCAAATAATATAATTACAGTATAAAAAATGACTAGAATAATTTTTTTATAAATATAAATATTCTAATAAATTTAATCTTTTTTACATATTATTAATTTGAAAGTTTATTATTAATATAATATTTTTATTATACATTATTTTTTTATCATAGATATCCTAATTCCTATGGGGAGGGGATTCGAACTTTACACCTCTAGTCTACGATGTCAATGCTCTACCAACTGAACTGTTCTTTATTCCCGTATTTATTATACATTATTAGTTACAATATGAAAATTATTATAAATGTACAAATACTATGATAGTTCAGCGCACAGTCATATATCATTTAATAATAATTAAAACGAAATATTTTTTCATAAAATGTCTATAGATATTTATTTAATTAGAGTTGATTAATAGTTATGATATATTTTAATATGATTTTGAAAGAGAAGTTAGAAATGGAACAATTTAAAACTAACTTAAAATATTTATATTATTCAATTAATGGTCATAATAATTTATAATTCAAATTAAAAAATCGAATTATGAAAAAAAAAATTGACGCATAAATATTTGTAAGCTAATATTTTGTGGTGTATTCATAGAGATTATATATACTATAGATAATAGGCAAACAGTTGACTTGCAAATCCCTATTCAGACCCAATACAACAAAATACCAATTTTAAAAATAAGAAAATAAAAAAAATAAAAGTTTAATTAACTTAACTCTTGAAATTTTACTTTAGAATAGAAAATGATAAAATTATTAATTATTTTTAATTAATAGGACAAAATTATATACTTAAAAAAAATATAGTGGTAAAATTATAAAATACAAGCGCTAAGGTTGTGTTTGACAACCTCATTTGAAGTAGTTTAAAAACCTTAAAAGCTATTCACTCCATCCAATTTACTTATAGAAAATTATAAATTTGGCGTTGAATCTATTTGTAGAGAAATTTATATTTAAGTAAAGTAGAAATGAATAAAATAATTATAGTGTCCTTAATAAAATTTAATATCAACAAATTAATAATAAATCATAAAATTAAGTTGATTTTTCCATATTATAAAAATATTAAAAATAATTTATTAATTGACCTTTAAAAAGAAAATTTCCCTCTTTTTCTGTATAAATTGAACAAATGTAAAAATATATGTTTTTGGCATCTGCATCTGGTAAATTAGTTTTTAGAATATGAATATTTTTTAGCTATTTATGTAATGTTTTTTCTCATAATAATCCTCTTAACTTTTAATTGTTAGGATTTTATGACTAGCTAATAATTAAACGCTAACATATCTTAGTATGAATATTTTAAAAATTTTAATTATTATTTTTTTATTATTTATTAAAGTACATGATAAAAATATTATAGTTACTGTCTTACCCTTCAACCACGTCAACATTCTTTCGTAATCAGACAGATTAGAAGGAGAAGGAAGGAGACGGATTTTAAGCTTTGTAGCTTCAATTGCTTCCGGCTATCAGATCTCCTTGTAACCATGGTAAGATATTAAAGATCATTTTTTTTTTCATTTTATTATTATTTTCAGCTGCCAGTTGGTTTGATCTTGATCCGTTCCGTATTTCTTTGCAATAGCATAATTACTAGCTGATCTTATTTGAACCAGAAATTATTGCGATTAATGATGAAATCGATCTAGATTTCTTTTAGGAAGATTCATGGATTTCCTGGTTAAAATCCTTTTTCTTTGAAATTTGCAACAAAAATAATTTATGTATTAAATTTGATTCAAGTGAATTTTTTTTTTTTTTTTTGTGGTTGCATTTTGATAAAATGCCTAATTATTTGAATGATTGTCTATTATTTGGTAAATTGTATACTAAATTGTATGGTATTAGTGATTTTTCATTTGTGTAGACTATATCAAGGCGCCTAGTTGAAAGGAAAGTTGAGAAATTTGTACCAAGAGAGAATTTGTACCTGAAACCACCACTAAAAAGGGAAAGGACTATCCTGTTAGCCCTGTTCTGCTTGGATTCTTTGTTTTTGTTGTCATCGGATCATATAAGCCTCGATCTTCCCTTTCAATAATTATGACGGGCTTTCATCAAATTCTTATTAGAAGTTGGATTCTTTGATGAATATTTACTTGAGAATGGGGATTGAATTGAATCTTTTAATTGAAAATGGTGGTTGAAATTGGACCTTTTACTTAAGAATGGTGATTAACTTGAGAACGGTGAATTTTTTTCCTTTTTTCACACACGATGGGTGATTGAATTGAACCATAAGTTTTTCAGCCTTTGCCAACTTGATTAATAGTCATCTGTTATGTAGCTGAATGCAAAATAATTGAATTTGGAACAATATTGCCTTTGAAATTCATCGACTTCTTTCTATAGCTCAAAGTAGTCCACATTTTTGCAATTTAACTGAACAGAATAACATTGAATAATACAACATAACTTTTAATTTTACCTTCCTCATGAGGAGGCTGGCAATTGTTTATGTTTTGGGTTTCAAAAACTATGGTCGCATGACTGTTAATCTTAGTAAAGGAGTTAGAAAGTTTTTTTGTTTTATGCATTAGTGTTCTAGTATTGCAATGTTACTGATTTCATTTTCTTTGTTGCTTGGAACAGCTTTGTTCCAGATAATCAGGACTGCGACCAGCGGAGGCATGGCGTAATGCAATTCCTCTTTTCTATTGCAAAAAGAACAAAGGAAGTAGTTTGTATTAAGAATTTAAGATTGGAAAATGACTTATCAACACTCAATTATTTATTTTCAAATAATCCTTGTAAATGGTTGACAGCAGCTGGGTTCACTACCATGAAAAATAAAGAGTAATTATATACTTTTTTAAAAAAAATTCAAATTTGAACTTAAGACAGTTTATTAGGTAGATTACATTCAATAGTTTTTTTCACTATATAATTTATTTCTAACGAAGATATGTTTTTGGTTGGGAGCTCGTCGGATGCACGTTTAGTTTTATATTTTCAAATCTTCATCTAAATTATAATTTTGTTAATATATTAAACGGGAAAAAGAGGGTTAGTTTAGGAAAAATCTAAATTTATTAATATATAATAATACATAATAATTTATTTATTTTTCCTTTCCTTTTTTCTTTCCTTATAGAAAATTATAAATTTGGCGTTAATGTATTTTTAGAGAAATTTATATTTAAGTAAAGTAGAAATAAATAAAATTATTATAATGTCCTTAATAAAATTTAGTATCAACAAATTAACAATAAATTAGAAAATTAAGTTCATTTTTCCGTTAACTCTACTATAAGGGTATTAAAAATAATTTATTAGTTGACCTAAAAAAAAAAAGATTTTTCCTTTTTTCTCTGTATAAATTGAGCAAATGTGGTTTTTTTTTTTTTTTTTTTTTTTGCATCTGGTAAATACGTTTTTAGAATATGAATATTTTTTAGCTATTTATGTAACTTTTTTAAAATGGTAATCTTCTTAACTTTTAATTGTTAGGGTTTTATAACTAACTAACTAACAATTAAACACTACTGCTAAAAAAAAAGAAAAAAGATTGAACGCTATTCAAACAACTAATTTACTAAATTCGTCTTAAAGTAGAGTAACTTTTTCTAATAGTAGACTTGCTTACATGTAGTTGAGGAGCTTGAGTTTCCCCAAAGAAGGAGGTATGGTGCCAGAGAGTGAGTTATAATACAAACTCCTATAGAATAAACAAAAACATAGATGAATCTTTAGTTGACCAAATACGTCTTAATCTTTAGTTGACCAAATACGTCTTAAAGTAAAGTAATTTTTTCTAATAGCAATCTTACTTACATGTAGTTGAGGGACTTGAGTTCCCCCAAAGAAGGAGGGATGGTGCCGGTGAGTAAGTTTAGAGACAAATCCCTAAAAAATAACAAAAAACATTAGTTGACCGAATCACTCAAAAAGAAAAAAGAATATTAGAATAATAGAATACAATTTGGTATAATTTTAAAGATTATATAAACAAAACTTACAGTGTTGTCAGGTTTTGCAATTGGCCTAAGGTATCTGGTATGGAACCAGACAACAAACTCCCTCGAAGATCCCTAAAGAAAAAAGAGGCTTAAATTTATATACTTTTTTCTTTTGTTGATTTTAATTTTGTGAAATTACATAAACTAAATTAAAATGCTCACAGTCTCCTTAAAGATTTCAGATCAGAAATTCTTTCGTCAATGACTCCACCTTTCAAGTTTCCAGCGGTAGTACGTACACTACAACAAAATTATTCATGACAAAATTAATTTTGTCACACAAAGTATTTATATTGTGACAAAAATAAAATTTGTCACAAAATAACAAAAAAAAGATAGCAAATAATAATCAATTAAAATTTTATCATTGTATTTTGTCACAAGAAGTTAATGAATAAATAAAATTTGGTCATTATAAATAAAAGTAATAAATTTTAGCGCCAAGGTTTTGCTCCAATATTCGATATTTCTTATGATAAATAAGTCATCATTAATTATTTTGGTCACAATAAGTATTATTTATTATGACAAATAAATTTGTCAATGTAAATTATTTTAAGAAAATCATTCTAATCAATCACAAATTAATTTATTACAAATTATGTTTAAAATATATAAATGATATAACAAATATTGAAATAAAAATATTTATGAAGAAATATTTAAAAATTTCGTATATAAGTCCTCCTAAAAAATTGTCTACATTGTTTTACTATTTTAAAAATAATATTACATTTTAATACTTCACCTTAATGTAGTCTCTCTTCTCTCGTCATTCCTATTCACGCCCTCAATCTCACTTTTTATGAAAAATCATTATTTTCTTTGGTGAGGTTGATAGAGATTTAGATTCTCCATATAATGTATAACATTTTCAATTTTTGATGTTTCAAGTTTTGCTCATTTTCAGTCTCCACAATCTTTAGAGGTATTTATATTTTTTTTCTCATTTGATTATATTTTTATTTTAAATTTCAAAATTAAATATTTTTTTTAAATTTTGTAATTTTTTATTTTATTATTTAATTTTTCTTCAATTGATTATATTTCCATTTATTCTATTTACTGGTATTGAATTTTTTTCCCCCTTCTCTTTTATTTATTTTTGTAACATTTTTTTTTTTAAAATTTCGCAGGGAAAGGGAGAAAAGTACATCTTATTTGCAATGGTGTTGGATGAAGTTTTGAAGATAGCGACATTATATATTTTTTAGCAATTCTTTGTAATTCAAACACTCAAGTTTTATACTTTTAGTAATTTTAAATTCATAGTGTTATGATTAATTTCTTAATTCATTCTAACTTTTTTAGAGATTCTTTGTAATTAAGTTTGATTAGATTCTTTGTAACTAAGTTTGATATTAATGAAAGTTTATTATTTATTTGTACTTCTCTTTAATTACTAGCTATTTATTTAATAATATAACATCATTATCTATTTCAAAACTAATGAATAAATATTATGTAAAAAATTTATAATATATATATACGGTAAAAAAAAATTTATAATCTGTTTCTAATTAATTTTCTGAAAACAATTAGTATTAAGTTTCATAAGTAAAATTTAATATTTAAGCGATACTTACATTTCTATAACGTGACAAATGGTGCTGTTTGTTTTTTGGTCATAACTACAAGGAGAAGTACATTTGATGGTAATTCTCTCAGTAGAAGATGTCTGACTATAAGAAGAACAAGAATATGACGGACTATAAATAGAACAATAAGATGTCCGACCATAAGAACAATAGTTCTCATTAATAAACATCACAACACCCAAATTACGCACAACGGATCTCAGAGCAGTCACTGCAAAATTAATCCTCAAAAGTTTAGAATATTTTTAACAAAAATAAAACCAGTAAAAAACTTGTTCACGTACCTTCCTCCGGGGGTAATTTCCCAGTAACTTTCACACCGCAATCTCCAAATCCAAATTGACAGAGAAAAAGAAGAGCGAAGAACACAACAGTAAGCTTCATTGCAAATTTGTTTTTGCCGATCAAAGTGAATCAATCAATACATATAAACCAAAACCTTTCATTTTATACTTTAACTCCTTATTCCAAATTATCAATAAAGTAATCATAATTTTGCCGGCTGTCCCACA
>CATIWJ010471335.1:0-10495 GCA_949640765.1 Croton laevigatus | reverse complement strand
TTGGTTAATAAGAGAAAGAATTAAGAATTTTAAATATCCTTATGTTGGATAAAATAATACTTGTTTAATTAAATATTTTTAATTATTATTTTATATGATATATCTAATAATAATAATTATTATTATTATTATTATTATTATTATTTTATTTTATTTTATTTTATTTTTACTACTACTATTATTATTATTTTTACTATTATTCTTATTATTATGGTTATTTTAATTGATGTTAATATTATTATTATATTTTAAAGATATATTGATTTTAGGAAAAAGTATTTGAAAGATATGATTAAGTATTTATTAATATCTTTTAAATAGATCAAGTTATTTAGTAAGTTTTGAATAAAGTATTATTTTGATATATTACATAAGTAATTTATATACATATAAAGAGTTAAAATATTTTGGAAAACTATTATATCTTTTGGAAACTATAAATTAAAATATTATTTTAAAAAATTGTTATACAATAATTTCCTTAAATAATTTGTTAAAGTAATAAATAAAAAATATTTGTGATTAAGGAAATTATATTTTAGAAAAATTTGTGTAAAAGAATTTCAATAAATAATATATAACAAGTAAAAGTATTTAATTTAAGATTAAAAGTATTTGATATTTTTGAGAAATATTTGATATATATGTTATGAAAAATGATTATAGATGTGTTGATAAAAATACTGTATTTATCTAAGATAAATTTATTATTTTAAAAACAGCATATCTAAATAAGTATATTTTGATAAAAATAAATATATTGAAAAATTTATTATGATTATATTTTTGAAGAATACGATGATCTAAAATAATAATATTTTTGTTAAATAAGTATTGAATTATGAAAAGGAAATTGAAGAGATATTTGATAAATGCGAAATTGATACAGAAAATATTTATTGCTCTACTTAGGATAAGTTGAACTAGTGAGATAAGGGTATGATGCATCATATACTTAGCACTACTGCGACATTTTGAACAGATTGAATAGAGAAATAGATCTAAAGGTGATACAGACTGAGTCAGTCGTAACACCGATCAGATTTTGATATTGATTGAATTTTGAATACGGCCGATTAAATTGAAAGATAGAATTCGAATTATGCGTGGTAAATTCCATGTCATTCGAAAATTCAGATAGAGACTTTATCCATGTGTTCACTTAAATGCCTAGTAGAGATAAACAAGTAAGATTTTGATTAAGCAATTTATTTTATTAAAGTGATTTGTGAAATTTAAATATTGCTTAATATCGTTTAAAATCATACATGTGCATTTAAATTATTTATGCTTTATATTAGTTAAAGTATCCACTGAGCGTAACAGCTCAGCAAGTTTAAACTTGTAGGTCTCCGAAAGATGTGAAAGAAACAGAAATTGATAAATAGTAAATGGGCCCGAAGAACTTAGACTGGCATATATTGTGAAGATGAAGTCAGCACATGCAAAACTAGAGTAGATAAAAAAAGTACCCTTATTATTGTAATTTAAGTAGATATGATAGGTAATATGTAATGTGACACTTTTTAGTTCGGCTGTAAATGGTCGGGTTAAAGGGTGCTACATTTTGTTTTCAGTTTCTCTCTTTTTTTTCTCCATAACAAATCGGAACGACAAATATTAAATCTCAGTGGATTTTCAATTTTTCAGTTTCACTGATTCTTTTCATTTGCATTTTACACTTTCTAAATGATGTCCAATACATAGTGAATATTTTTCAAGTTACTGGAATGAGATATGTGTGAATCCGACTCGAAGTCTAGAAGGAGGAAAAAAAAAGTGTTTATTTAGGTGATGATTATTTTTATGAAATAAAAAGTTTATTATTGCAACAAAATTTCCTACCGGCTTCTCCTATTCAATGAGCATTGATTTCCTTAGCAACTCTTTCTTCATCGTGCACTTTTCGCCATGCCCATCATTGAAATGCTTATTCACCAACGCACTAACAAAAAGCTACCCATGGTCCCATGCACTCTTCATCATTGCCCGCCATGTTATTATGAATAATTGCTTGATTTTCAACAATGTTAGGTTTTTGTTGTTGCCTTTTCATGTTTTAATTGTTTAGGTTTTCATATATACCATGTGTTTATTAAATGCTCGTATAGCAAAATAATGCAATCGAATTTGTGGTATTTCATGATTTTTTTTTAAATTTATTTGAAATATATTATTTATTACAACTTGAGTGTCATAAATAAATTGTAAACTTGTATTAAACTTTTAGATAGTTAATAAAATTTTGGTATTCTTTTTCTAAATATAAATGGATTGTAAACCTATTGTTAGACAGTACATGACTTTCCTAAGTGATTTTTTTTATAGATATTTTTTACTAATATTTTGGCTTTATGAATAATTTTTTATTAATCAAAGTAACAAGATTATCATAAAATGAAGTTATATGGTCCTTGGAATCTAATGCAAAAATAAAGTTATACTCTTTAGTTATCTTTTTCCTTTTCTTATAAATAGAGAGCTCTTGAATGGTAAGAGGCATCTCCTTGTAAAATAACTAGTTATCACTTATCAATAAGATGTGTGATTTGTAAATAATTTTTTCTTTCTCTTAATCATTTTATCATTAAAATTACATGTTTTCCATTTTTAATAAAGTATTTTTTGTACTTGTTTGTATCATAGCTAATTAGAATAAATTTCCATTCTAATCCTTAAGTTCGTATCAATGTAAAATATTTTTGCCATTTCAGATATGAAGAGGTTATTACATTACCTCATATTTGAGTATTGGTAGAAAATTATGACACAGAAGACTCCTAGCTTGAACAGTGATTCGATTTATTGTTTTTTTAATTTTTTTTTGGCAGTGATTCGATTAAAGAGATTTAGATTGATAAGAAAAAGAAAAAGCGTGAACAGTGATTCGATTGATGATCAACCAAGAGAATTCTTGGTTCAGTTAACTTATCTTCTTTTGATATGAATGATTAGCCTTCAGATTCAACCACTTCTCGTTTAACATTTCAAAAGCACTGAAGAAATTTTCATATTCATCCTTTAGTATTTTTCGTTCCTCTGATATTCTTCCTTTACTTCTTCTTGTTTTATCGTTTCATTCAAAGAAAAATAGAATTAAACTAAAATGAATCCTGCTGTGGACGCTGTAGTATCTAAAATTGCAGAACCGGCAGTTGATTCCGTTTGTCGCCAAATTTCGTATATATGGAACTATGGTGACAACATTCAAAGCCTCCAGGATCAAGTGGAGAAGCTGAAAGTCGAAAGAACTTGTGTGGAGCACAAGATAGAAGAGGCCAGAAGAAATACTGAAGAAATTGAGGATAAAGTAACCAAGTGGCTGAAAACTGTGAACGAGATCATCAGAGCAGCGGAAAAAATTCTGCAAGATAACGATGCAGCCAATCAAAGATGCTTCATGGGTTGTCGTCCGAGTTTGAAGTGGCGATACAAGCTCAGTAGAAAAGCGAAAAAGGAGACACCTATCGTTGATGAACTTCGAAGGGAAGGAAAGTTTGACAAAGTTGCCTATAGCGCTTTTATCGAAGGTATAGCGTCTGTTGAGAATTATGAAAACTTTGAATCCAGAATGCAGATTTTCAACCAAATAGTCGAGGCTCTGAAGGCTTTCGATGTTAATATGGTTGGAGTTTATGGAATGGGCGGCATCGGCAAGACGATGATGGCAAAAAAGGTTGCAGAACGAGTGAAAGAAGATGGAACATTCAAAGTGGTTGTTATGGTAAATGTGACGCAAAAGGCAGATCTGAAAATGATTCAACAAGAGATTGCGGAGTGGTTGGGCCTCAAATTTGAGGTGGAGTCCAATGTACTGAGGGCAGCTCAGCTACGCATAAGACTGAAACAGGAGGAAAAAATTCTCCTAATTCTTGATGATATTTGGGAGGCAATCAAATTAGAAGACGTTGGCATTCCAGATAATGTTCACAAGGGATTAGAGGACGTTGGCATTCCAGATAATGCTCACAAGGGATTAGAAGACGTTGGCATTCCAGCTAATGATCACAAGGGATGCAAGATAATGTTGACTTCCAGAGATCTAAATTTATTGAGGAAGATGGGCATCAATAGGAATCACTTCAAGCTTCAAGTTTTGGAGGATGAAGAGGCAAAGCACTTGTTTGAGAAGAAGGCAGGGCCTTTGACAGATCCGGTGATCCAACCTGTAGCTAGTGAAGTTGCAAAAAGATGTGCGGGTTTACCAATTGCAATTGTGGCAGTTGCAACAGCTTTGAAAGATAAGGAGTTGTATGAGTGGAAGGATGCATTGAGACGGCTAAAACAGTCTGATGACGAGAACATGGACGAACAAGTCCAATCTGTCTTGAATTGAGTTACAATTTCTTGAAAAATGATGAAAAAAGGCGGCTCTTCTTAATTTGTGCATCACTATTTAGTAGCCTTGACTTGCTGAAGTATGCTGTGGGCATGAGATTGTTCAAGAGATGCAAAACCTTGACGGAAGCAAGAGATAAACTTCTTACATATCTCAATGACCTCAAATCCTCATGTTTGCTGCTGGAGGGAAACAACGATGATGAAATCAAAATGCATGATATTGTTCGCAGTTTTGCTATCAAAGTTGCAGCAAGGGATCTTGATTTATTCAATGTAACTTATGACACGCTACCGGAATGGCCACCAAAGGATGAGCTCGATCAGTACACTTATATCTTTTTGCGTCAGAGTAATATTCCTGAGCTTCCTACAACATTTGAATGCCCACGACTGCACTTATTTCTACTATCTTTTTATGGAATGAATCAGTCGTTGGGAATCCCAGATGATCTTTTTACGGTAACCAAAGAGCTCAGACTTTTGGATTTGACAGCGGTAACTTTACCAACACTGCCTTTATCAATTCAATATCTTGAGAATCTTCGAACTTTATGTTTAGATTACTGCATTTTGGGAGATATCAGTATAATTGGAAAGCTAAACAAGTTACAAGTTCTTAGTCTTATAATCTCGCAAATTGTTCAGTTGCCTAGAGAATTGGAGCAATTGACTCAGCTGCAACTTTTAGATTTGAGCAACTGTTCAAGCCTCCAAGTGATTCCCCCAAATGTCCTGTCAAAATTATGCAAATTGGAGGAGTTGTATATGGGGAACTGCTTTGTTCGATGGGAGAGTGAAGCCCAAGGTGGTCAAATGAAGAATGCTAGCCTCTCTGAAATAAAGGCTTTAAAGAATTTTAGTCGCTCTAGACATACACATCATTGACCCAAACATCCTGCCCAGAGATTTGTTCTCTGAAAAGTTGGAGAGATTCAAAATATTCATTGGGGAAGGGTGGGATTGGTCTATGCATGAAGGCTCAAAAGTGTTGAAAGTTAAGCTCAACACGAGGGTTCATCTGGAGGCGATAAAAGTCTTGTTGAAGAAAACTGAAAATCTACATTTGGATGAGTTGAAGAGTGTAAAAAATGTCCTTGGTGCGTTAGACAGAGAAGGTTTTACGCACTTAAAACAACTCTACATCCAAAATAGTGTTGATATTGAGTATATTGTAGATTGGAAGATGATGAACCATTTCATTGCTTTCCAGAGGCTGGAGTCATTGTCTTTAGAAAATTTGAAGAATTTGGAGAAGATATATTGTGGTCACTATGTGGACGAGTCTTTTAGCAAATTAAGAAAATTTAAGGTTGAAAATTGTGACAGATTGAAGCATCTCTTTTCATTCTCTATGCTGAAGGGCCTTTTGCAGCTGGAAGAAATGGATGTAAGTCGTTGTCAAATTTTGGAAGAAATTGTTGCTGCAGAAACAAGAGATGATTCCTGCTATGATGAAGTAATTAAGTTCCCACGGTTACGCAAAATGAAGTTAGGAAATCTACCTCAGCTTCAACGCTTTTACTACCAAAAGGACGTGCCTTCTGTATTCCAAAAGGCGACATCATCTTATAGAGGCGTTCAAGAGATATTGGAGGATGAATCTGCCACTCGCTTGCTACTTTTTAGCAAAAAGGTATGCTATCCCATCCTTCTTGTAAGAGGCTTTAGTTTATGTTTCCTGAAAATACAGTATATATTTATATTTACCTTCGTTTTACCTTTTTTTTTTTTAGCTAATTAAGATTTACTGTTATTATTTTCAGACTAAGAGCAATTACATTTTTTTTTTCTTGAAACAAAAATTTGTGCATGCAGATTCAATTTCCGAAGTTGGCAGATTTAAACTTGACTTCAATTGATGTGGAGGAGATATGGCCCAACCAACTTACAGAATCATCTTCATGGATTCAAAACTTAACAACCTTGGTTATTGATACCTGTAGGAATTTAAGCTACGTATTCACATCCACCATGATTGAAAGTCTTGTGCAGCTCAAAAATGTCGAGATAAGTAATTGCGCATCCATAAAAGAAGTCATTATCACAGAAGGAGAGGCAAAAAAGAGCCAATTGCTCATCCCGAAATTGGAATCCCTAAGGCTCATTGGCCTTAACAGTCTTACAAGGTTTTGTACTGGAAAGTTAATCCAGTGTCCCTCCTTGAAAAGGATATTGTTAGTGATTTGCCCTCTTCTTCAAGCATTTATCTGTAGTTCCATGAATATAGATGAGGGAAGTAGTAGCAGAGCTGTACAAGCTAAGTCATTTCTCTTCGATGAAAAGGTTATTTTATATATAATTAATTTGTAAATCATTAATTTAAAAAAAAAAATTTGTACATCCATTGAATCATGTTTGGAAGGGAAAAAAAACTTAGATTCGAAGTTTAAATTAGTTATTTTCACACATTAAATGCATTTGCAAATGAATTTTATTAGGAATTCATTTACAAATGAATTCTAAAACTTAATTCATTCATTACAAAATAAGAGTTAATTTTTAATTTTTAATTTTAATTTTGTTATTATTTTTCATTTTGAAAGGTGTAAATTTTTCTAATATTAATTCCATAAAATTTTTCTCTTCAGGTTTTATTTCCAAGCTTAGACTCACTATTGGTTCATCATTGTGACTCAGTAAATGGGGTGTTTGCTCCCCAAGTTTTGGGGAAAACACAAGAAGCTGATGTTGTAGAAGCGAGTCAATTGAGATATTTAGACATCATGGGTCTCCGAAATTTGAAGAATGTTTGGAACGTGGATTATTGTGGAATTCCATCCTATCATAACCTACGTGCCATATACGCTAGGAACTGCCCAGGTTTGAAAAACCTATTTCCATTATCAATAGCTCAAAATCTACCGCAACTTGAACTGTTGAGTATAGATGGTTGCGGGATGGGGGAGATTGTTGCAAAAGAGGGAAGAGTAGAATCAGCCCCTAGGTTCATAATTCCTCGACTCAAGTCTTTTGTCATTTGGAGATCACAAGAATTAAAGCATTTTTTTCCTGGAGCTCACACATTAGAATGTCCAATGCTAGAAATGTTGTCAGTTTATCAGTGCGACAAACTGGAGGTGTTTGCCACTGAATCTGTTGACGACACCTTGCCAAAAACCCAAATCGAGTATCCACTTTTCTCATTCAAAGAGGTACCAATGGGGCTTGTTCCTGTATTTCAGACCATGTTCATATGAGTATTCTGTTTAACATTTTTATAAAATATTTGATTTTTTTTTCCTCATGTCTAGGTTGTCCCCAACTTGGAGCTATTATCATTGACAAGCAAGGACGCAACAATGATACAACAAAGCCAATTTCCAGAAGGCTTCTTTCCAGAAGGCTTCTTTCATAAGCTGAAAGCTGTAGGCATAACTTGCTATCATGAAGAAGCCGCAGTATTTCCGTTTGATATGCTTGAAGGATTCTACAACATGGAAAGACTTGAAGTAAGATGTAGTCGATTCAAATATTTGTTCCCTCACAAACTTGTTGGCAAAGAATACTATGCTAAGACTACGAAGAAGATACGGTTCTTAGGATTGGCTCTTCTTGCTGATTTAAAGCATATATGGCACCCAGGGTCCCAGCTGTTGGACCAAGTTCTTCAGTCTCTTGAAATTCTAGAAGTTTTTTACTGTGACAGTTTGGTTACTTTAGCACCATCCTCTGCATCCTTTCAGAGTCTCACATCTATGGTTATAGAATCTTGCAGTGCGTTAGCAAGTTTGTTGACGATTTCAACTGCAAAAAGTCTATTGCAGCTTAAAACATTGAGCTTAAAGGAATGCAATATGCTGACAGAAATTGTTTCAAGTGTCGGAAATGACGGATCAAAAGAAGAGATCATCCTCGACAAATTACAGACTCTGAAACTTCTTTGTTTACCTAGCCTCATTAGCTTTTGTTTGGCAGAGCATAGCTTCTTCCAGTTCCCTTCCTTGACACAAGCAATTGTGCAGCGATGCCCCAAGATGGAGGTTTTCTCAAAAGGAGACTTGAGCACACCGAAGCTAAAACTTTTACAGGTGACAGAAGAAAATGATGATAAAGGGCATTGGCGCGGCAATCTTAATGCCACCATACAACACTTGTTCACCAAAACGGTATGTTTTATGGTTTTTTTTTTTTTTTCAATTTGAATTTATACCTAACATTATACAATTCATTGAAATATGAAAAGTAATTGCTTGAATTTGGGTAACTATAAGACTCACTTGGTCTCACTTTTCTGCATCTGCTGTCTGTTTTCATAATTATCAACAAACAGAATGCAGAGGAATCCATTTCCTGAGCTGAATCTGTAACTCGACGATTGTCTTTCTTGATGTCTGGAAAGAAAGGAAAATGGTGAAAAGGATTCTTCTTTGGCTACTCTATTCATTAATGAAAGATATCATCTACCATTAAACAGATCACTTGAATTTTCATGCTGCTGTTATTCTTCTTCTGTATGTTTTTGTTGCCGTTTTTATTTATGTGTTTAAAATATTTTACAACAAACCAATTTTCAGTTTCCACTTGAAATTTTCAGTTTATTGCAGAACAATACTAGTGTATTAATTCTTTTTTGCATTTCTTGTATGTATTTCCATATTGCCATTCGTTATTAAATATCTGGAATTTTTTTTTAACATAATTAGTTTTAGTAGTTTTTTTTTTTGAGTAAATTAATTGTAGTAAATTTTTAATCAATAATTAGTTTATTAGGTGTTAATTAGTTACTTTCACGGTTAGTTTTGAATTTCATTATGTTCAAGATTCCATAGAATATATCTATGTAAAGTAACGGAATGTTTTTTGAATGTTAGAAATAACTTTTAGTTAAATATTGACAAAATATAAGTTTTGAATTTTATCTTTAAATAATCTAGGCTTAAATATCTTTTTCATCCCGAATTTTGCTTTTTTTTTAAAAAAAAAATTTTAACTCTGTCTGAACTTATTTTAACTTTTCTTTGACCTTCTAATTTTCACCCGAAACCAAAAATTTTATGTAAAATTGAATAAAATTTAAAATTATAGGAATCTTAGCTAATACTAATTTTAAATTAATGGTTTATTAAGAAGAGGACACAAATTTCAGAGACTAAACTGAAATTTACATTCCCAAACCCAATCCTTCAATTGACAGTTGCACATAGTTGAAAACTTTGAAAATTGGGTTTGTGAAGAGTCATGAATGATTCTGCTAATCTCATAAGCATATATAAAGAAAATTTCTATGTACAGTGCCACATTATATTCCGAATAATCTTTTCGGAGACAAACTCTCAGTTGCAACCAATTCGCTTAAAATGATAGATATTTTATCTTTGATTATATAAGAAATAGTCATTCCTAATATGACTATCAATTAAGATGAGCTTGGCAGCATATAAACCTTATATTCTCTTTTTGCTTCCAATTTTATGGGGTGGGGTCATGTCTCTCTAAATTTCATTGTGATGTATTAGTTTTTGAGGCTAGTCATAATAATATATAAGCTAATATTTTACTTAAGAAAATGTAAACCTTATATTTACTATTTAATTTAGAAAAGAAAATATTACTAATTACAAGTATATATAGTAAACATATATACTCAACACTCTTGCATACAATTTTTAAATATAACATATATGATTATGTATATATATACCCATGTATACCAATCAATTTCTAAACGCACATAGCAACTTCAAAAACATTATGACTAAATTATACACTATTCTATTGAAGAACTTCCAGCGTGTTAGAAATTGAAGATGAAGATGGAAAAATAGAAAGGAAAAAGAATATTTGTATTTTCGCATGAATAAAAATTAAAAGAAAAAACAAATGCATCACAATTGAAAGAATACGTTCATTTTCCTCATTAGCGGCCAACAATGGATCGATGGTAAATAAAGAGAGAAGGGAAAAAAGATAGCTTATGGCTGTGAAAAAGAAATAGCAAGAAGAAGAAAAGATACATGGTAAGTTGAAATGAAGAGATAGAGGGGCACTGAATTAAAACTTAGTGATGTTGAATATCCAAATTATTAAGTCAACCATGAATAGTTAATCATCATTATGTCTTCATAATGATGTCTCCAAGCATCATTATTATGTCCCCATTATTGTGTTTTCTCTTTCTGTATTATATAGGCTCTGTTAGTTTCTGTAAATTGAG
>CATIWJ010471288.1:0-15801 GCA_949640765.1 Croton laevigatus | reverse complement strand
CACGAAAAAAGAGAAAACAAATAGTTTTAGTATGGTGGGACCAACAATCCAATAGTGGGCCAAGTTTAAAGATGGCCCAAAATTCTGTATACTAAGTAATGGTGGGTCTTTATAGAAAGGTAGGTAACATGGGCCATTTTGAAAAGGCTAAATACAATGTAGAAGGTTTGAAAGAAAGAAACAAAAAAAGGATGGGAATATGGGACACCATACCCTTACTAACCCTATTTGTCACAAGAGGACGGGTCATGTGATCGGCACTCCTTGACTTGATCGTACATAAAGATTGAGCCAAAAGTAATAATTTGGGTTCAATCTAATCTTTCTATTTGGCGAGATTTTGAATAGACATAATCACATGTTATTATGAGAGTGACTTTGATTATATCATCAAATATAGAATTTTTAGACGTAAACTACTTATTCTTTTTAGTATTATCTATTGAAAATGAAATATGAATTTAATATAATTGTAATACACCGTTATAACCTCAATCAAGAAATAAAAAATACAATAACAAATAGCTAAAACTTTTTGTTTGATTGTGATCTTCATAATTTAGTATAAAAAATTAATATTCATGGCAAAATACTAGTTCTTCTTCAAGTGTGACTACAACATTGATTGACTGCAATAATATTTTTGAACATTCGTATCTTTCAAAAAATTTATGACAATTGAAAATTGTAAAAATGTTGAAATAATTAAATATTGATAGAGGAATATGTTGCACTATCAGGCTATATCAGTAGAGCATCGTTTCCCTTACTTGAAGATCAAAACTTTCAACCAATAAGGATAAAAAAAAAAAATTGTATATCCAAATGACAATAGCAAATAACAATGCATCAACATAAAAACATTAGAAAACTCCATAAGAAGATGAAATAAAACACTAATTATGGGGAGAGGAAATAAAAGCACCTATTATAGAGGGACAAAAATTAATTAAGATATCAATTTATGTTCTAATGAGAGTTAAAACTTATTGAAAACAAAATAAAAGAAAAGCAATGCACCAACAGAAAATTTTATGAAAAACTTAAAGGAAGAGGAAAAAAGGAGACAACTAAGGTTTTTATAAATATTCTTTTTAGTATTATTGTTCAACGTTATATGTTTGAATCTATTAAATTTACTCATTAACTTTTTTACTAAAATAAATTAAATGGAGTTTAGTTTAGTTGATTCATGCATTTGAAAACTGTATTGTTGTTAGAGTTCATTTGCTTATAAAAAAAAAAAATTCTACTTATTTAGTTTGTTTTATTTATTTATTTTTTTCATATATGTAAAGGAGGTCATTAACGAACTGGGTAATATTATAGGATATACGACAGATGTTAACTCTTATTTTATACCAAATAGGTACTAACATTGTAATTGACAAAAATCAAACTCAAGACCTCCATGATGAATAAGATAATCAACGGAACACACCTTAATTGACATTTACTTTATTTTTAAAAACGTAGATATTGCAGGTTTTATTGCACAAGAGAAAAGTAACTTCATCAATTAAAAGCGAGACTACAAATTTTCTAATTAAAATGATCTGATTATCCTTTTCTATCAAAACATAACTATGACTTAATAAATAATTATTTTTTTTTTTTAAAAATTTAAAAATAAATATATTTTCCATAAATTATTTTTCTATCTTATATATAAAAGCCCGAATGGGAACATTAACTTTTTCAAAATGCTCTTATAAAATTTATACTATCAATAATAAAATTATTTTTATATAATTATTTATAATAATTAATTAATTAAATTCAAATTATGTTAATAAGAAATACTATTTTAATTATTAATAAATTAAATTCAAATCATATTCTAATAAGAAATACTATATAAATATTCATAATTAATTAAATTCCAATCATATTATATTAAGGATATTGTTTTAATTATTTTATTAATGTTAAAATAATAAATTAATATAATTAATTATGAATATAGTTATAATTTAAATTATTCATAATTCGTTAATTAAATTTCAATCATATTCTCATAATTAGTTTAATTATTTCAAATATCTGTGGTGTTTCAGCTGGGGTGTTATGGTGAATAGTATGCGATATGGTTAACCAAAAGTTTAATTTAAATTTATATGGAGGTTTTTATGATCCGAAAGATTAAAAAAAAAAAAAAAAGCAAAGTGATGCAAGTAGTTTAATTCTAACAATCTCAAATCTTCTTCTTTTGATAGAATCAATTAGTTATATTCCTAAAATGAGAGTATCTTCAAATATTTAATTTTTGGTTTCACCTAAAATATGAAATTTAATTTAATATAAGTGTTAGTTTTTTTTTTTTAAAAACCAAATTTATCAAACCAATTGTTTTACTATTTTTCAAACCAAATTTATCAAACCAATCGTTCTACTATTATTTATATATTGAGAATTAATTATTTTTTAATTTATTTATATTCAATAAAACTTTTAAGATTTCTTTCAACTTTTGATATAATATATTTTTTTCCCTATTCTGATAAAGTATAAAAAATTTGGACAAATTTAAAATTTTAAAATAATAATTTAAAATTATAATATAAACAATTATCAAAATTATAAAATAAAAAAAATATTATAACTTAATAACGTGTAATCTTGTGCAAAGCATATAAGAAAAACTAGTAATATCAAATATTTTGAAAACATATTTATTGTTCAGAAATTAACTAAACCTTAAAAACACTAGTAAAGCCCGTCTCACTCAAAATTCTATGAATTTTTTGATAGTTAGAATAGATTTGCAGTGTAGTTCAACTGATTCATTTTAAATTTAGATCAGTCCTATATGGTTCTTTCATCTTTCTTCTACGTCATAAATTTTTAATTATATTCATGATGTTTACTAACATTTTTAATAAAATCTTCTCGTAAAAGTATTTTAATAATATTTTCTATGATATTAGTATATGCTGTTCAAACAGTTATTTTATATATAAATTATTACTTCAGCAATACGATTCCTATTCATGATAAGCTAAAATTATTATTTTTATATGATTTTATATAATCAACATACTCTTTTTTTTTTATTAATTCTTTTATTTTTATTAAAGACACATATATGAAACACAATTTATTGATTAATTCTATTTTATTTTTATTCAAATACTATAACTATACAAACTATATAACAAAACTATAAAAATTATATTATATCTAGATAATGTAAATATAAGAAAACTATATTTATAACTATATCATGGTTTCTTCTTAATTTTAAATGCTATTTATTATTTTAAATAAAATCTTACTATCTCCGATTTTATCAATTTTTAAAATTGCTCTTTTTTGGTGTATTTTTCAAGTGTTTATATTTTTATTTATAATAAGTTTTGTAATTGTTTATTATTATTTCTATTGGTATTTGTGAAAAAGTAAGTTTTTTAAATGATTAATAATTATTTATGTATTGTTATTAGTGAAAAGTAAGTTTGTATTGGTAATGGTGAAATAGTGAATATAAAGAAATGAAAAAATCAGAGGTAGTATATCTTATAATACCTCGGGTGCTAATGAAACTATTTTAGTAAAATTTAACTGTCTCAATTCCCGGGCGATTGCACCAAAAGTTCGAATTCCCTTTAGATTTCCTTCTGAAATGAACCATATCTTAGATTGTGTTAATCTATTAAAATAATTAATTAAGTATTTTAATTCAAATATGTCTCTTTGTACACACCATTTTTTATATTTACAACAGCAATTAATTAATACTATATAAAATTTACGCGCCTAAATGAAGAATAAACTACGAACTAGGAATCAAATCATGACAGTAAATTGTCCATTCGGGGACATCGGAATAGACCCCTAATTTTTTATTTTTTTTCTTCAAATAATTTGTTTAATTTTCTGTGTTGAGATATAAAATTATTTACAATGGTTTTATTTTGTAAAATTTGATTTTATATTATAAATTATAGAGTATATAAAATAATTTGAACAGTTGAATTTATAGTTATACAAATTTTATAATTCAAATTTAAATTATATAAAATTGTAAGTCACTAAAATTAATTTCGGTCTTAGAACCGATCAACTGATTTAAAAAAAAAAAAAAAGAGATTATAAAAGATGGCTTCTAGATGGTCTCGAACTGAGACCATATCCAGGCACTTTTTTTTTTTTTTAAAGTACAGAGTGGAGTGTTGATTATGTGGTTAAGTGAAATTTCATTAGATTTTTTTTAAATTTGTTTATTTAATACTTTTTTATATAATTTTATCAAATAAAAAATAAATTATTCTGTAATTTTATTGTTTTATTTCTGATCAATGAAATCTATATATATAATCAATTAATGCAAAACTTGGAATTAAGATTACACGAATAAAATTTGGTTTCGATCAATTAATTTTACATGATTATAAAAATGAAAAAATTAATGCAATTACCAAAACAAATGTGGTATAGTACTATAGCATATGGACCACTAAGATATCAGAATTTATGATGATGCAATGGATTTTGCAGTAGAAAAGAAAATAAAAATATTATCTGCAGTCCAAAATGTTGACATTGTTGAAACTTTGAGTTCCGGACTTGCAGTTCCAACTATAGACCAACACACCACTACATACAAATCTTTCTTAGATTTACTTAAATTAATTACAATTTGCAAATTCTCTCTGTGCTTTGTTTCTTGCAAATCACTAATTAATTACTGGCATTTGTAAGCAAAAGGAACTTTCAAGTTTCAAGTAAATTTTTGTCTCTTCAAATAATTAGTAATTTTTATACTAGCTTATGGAACAAGAAAGTATACAAATAAAATTACTCTTATTATTATTATTTCAATTACAATACTTATTTTGAATATATAATATGATAATAATACATAAAAAGTGAATTATATAGGGAACACTCACATGAGGCAGTCCAAAAAAATGTTTCCTTCCCCATGTGAGTTTCTACTAATTTTTTTTTTCCCTAAAAATCAATAAATAACTTATACAAATGTCACTAATTTGTCAGTAATAACAAAAAATAAATAATGGACAAAAAGAATATATAATTAACAATCTTGATGAACTACTCTGCAAAGCTCCATAAACGAAAATCATCACCTTCGAAAAAATCATCCACGGTCACCATTGGCGGATTAAGCATGAAGCTTTGATGATCAAGAAATTTCGGAGATTGCAATTGAATCTGATCTTCGAAGCTATACCACGAAGAATATTCTAACATATTAGCAACTTCACTTTCATAGGACCCAAAAGATTGCATTAATGAAACATCATCACAGTCGAGTTGATCGGACGGCGAGGAAGACAGTGAAGACGACGATAGTGATGGAGTGGTGGGTGTGGCGGCAGCGGGGGCGGTAGGAGCGTCGGATAAACTATTGGCAGCAGTAGCAGCAACCCTTTGAATGGATTTAGGAGACATAACAGTGTCGGGGGTAAAATAGGAATGAGAAGAAGAAAGATGAGGGAAGTTGAGATTAGTAGCAGAAGAGCCTTTAAGGCATAAAAGAGCAGCATCATAAGCTCTAGCAGCAGCTTCAGCTGTAGAATAAGAGCCTAACCAAATTCTTGTTTTCTGATTTGGTGCTCTGATTTCTGATACCCATGAGCCCCAACTTCTCATTCTTACACCTTTGTATTTCTTTTTATTATTTGAGGATGATGATGGCATTGGCTTGGACAGTTGTGATTGGATCTTGTGCTCGCTCTTCACCATTGAATAAGGATCTTTCTATCTAATAGAGTATGTGTTGTTGTTTCAGTTTCCTTGATTATAAAGAAAGGAGAAGAAGAGGAAGTGTTTTTAGTACTGGTTGGTTGATGTATGTGATGAGGAAAATGAAAATGAATGAGATGGGAAGTGAAATGAGAGACAAAGGTTCGGTATATATAGAAGTTGGTTCACTATGATTGATTTAATTTATTTTCTACATTGGTAAAAAACACTTGAATGTAAAATGGGTGACAGATATTTCAAGCTCACTACTCTCATCCGATGAAATAGCTTAGTCTATGTGAAAATGACTTGTCTGTCCAACCACGGTCAAACTTATGCCAGATAATTAATTTATCACATTATATTAGAATTATAACTACTTAGCAAAACTTGAATAAAATCAATTATAATTAGTATGGACTTTTTTCTCTTTATATATGTGTACATAACATAGATAGAAGAAGAATCATAGAGACAACGCATCGATAAGACTCAAACGCACATGTGGCAGTGAAAGGCCAACATGGAAAAAGGTTAACAAAAAGCAGTTCTAGAATATTTTTTTATCTCTTGAAGATCGACTTCCATGGCAAGAAACCTTCCCAAGTTCACACACAGAGAAGAAGGGCAAAATGGGTATTACGCAGATGTCACATGGCTATAATTTCCATTTCGGGTTGAAATTAAATAAATAAACCATCTTTAACCATAATGTTAATCTTAAATTTTAAATAAAATAAAACATAGGATTCTTTGTAGAAGAGAAGAGAAGAGGCAACTTCCAGTATGATGGAAGGATAATAAAAATAAATATCAACAGATTATACGCGCAGTCTTAACAGTAAAGCCCAAAAAAAACCTTAATAAGCACACCAGCTGGATCTTTACTGTCATGCAAAGCTCTAAAAACGCGTCATGCAATAATCAACATTTCGCTTTTTATTATATTTCGCTATCAAAAGATTTTCTTTCTTCAATTATTAAAATATATATCGTAACTGGCTCTTTTGCTTCTACCAATTGACTTTAGATTTTAGGGTACATTTTCCCTTTCAAAAATAAGGACGCATCTCTGCATTTTGTAGGGGTAGGGTACGGCTAAGAGTAAAACCAACTAACTACTACCAGTACTTTGGTCTGTGGATACTATTGGCACAGGCCATCTTTTCATTTACTAGCCATATACTTGCATTGGGCCCTTTCTTTTCGTACCCTTCTTATTATATATATATATTTTTTTTTTTCTTTTTTCTTTTTTGGTATCTCCTTCCACTGTGCTAAATTTGGCAAGTTTTATTTTTACAGAAGAAGAAATACCATTATGCTTTTGTTCACTTTTATATTTTTAACACAATTACTATTCATACATGTATCCACAAAAATCACCAAGTTTAATCCTTATATAAAACATTAATCAAATCTCAATATCACTCAACATATTCTAAACGATAGTATGAAATACTTGTATGGAAAAATTACTATAAGATTCATCATATGAGACTATTACCTTAATAACATATAAGTGAATATTAAATTTAGTTATTTTATACAATTAATAGTTATCGAATAACATAGTTATGTTTTAGGAGTTCAGTATGTTTTAAATCAATGTTTTAAAATGATTATACCATTGTGATTATAATTTTAATTATAATTAATAGTTATCATACTCTTATTTAACATTTATATCTGTTAACAACTAACAATGGCTATATATGACATAAACAACTAAATTAAGTTGATCTTAAATATGCATTAGATAATAGCACTACTTAATAAACTAATATTTTTAAAAACAATTTAATGGACTTTTCAATTTAAATAGCATTAAACCAAATTTAAAATTAACATAATTCTTTACATTCTACACTTAACCACTTTTCACTCAGTCAAAAAATTTCTAGAAGTACTGCACTGTAACTTTTTTTTTTTTTTAAAGAAAAACACTGTAACTTTTTCAAATATGACGGTTTATTGGCTTTTTTTTTTTAGATTTTTCACGTAACAATTTAACATATGTTTCTAGGTTGGATTAACTTGATTTTCTTGAAAAAAAAAAAGGGTTGGATTAACTTGAGAAAGCTCATTGGCTTTGATTTTAAGATCCACGCTTAGTATTTTTTATGGATATTGATTATTAATAAAAATTAATTAATTTTGCTAAATAAATTAAAAATATATGAAATTTCTTATGTTAAAAATAAAACAAAAAATCACACTAGTGGGTCAATCATAATGAATATAATGTAATATAAAAGATATTCTTTTTATAATAAAAATTTATAAATTTTTTAGAAAGATTTATAAGTTATATTATCTATCTAAAGGCCTGTTTGGTTTAACTGTTTGTAGTAGAAGATAATTGATAGCTGGTGGCAGATAGCTGATAGTTGATTCGGGTTAGTATTTGATAAAAATTTAGTAGGGTTGCCGTTATAATATGAAATTACCAATAAAATTACAATTATGATTATTTATTAAAATTGATTTTAGTATTGTATTATTTTAATACAGTTAATATAGTTATAATATGAATCAGCTATCAGCTAAAATGAAAAAGTTCCGGATATGAGCTTATTGAAACAACAGTTGTTTAAGGTTCCTAACCGTTATCAGTTGTTGATTATAGAATTTACCATACGCCTAAATTTTAACTATTGAATATTCAACTGCTATTAGCTGCATACAGCTAAACCAAACACTCTCTAAATATTTATTAAAAAAATATATTGATTATGCACATAAACACTTAGCATAACAGTGAATACATATGTAACCTAGGCATAGGTATCAATCTTTCTCGCTAACTAAAAAAATTCTTCATTGTGTTAAATATTTTTATTTATGATCATTAGCTTTTACTTATTATTAGCTTAGTTCCGACTACAAAATCATCTTCACCTCTCTAGTTTATATGTTTGGTACTTTGTTTGTATTGAACTTAATTATGTAAATTTTATAAGTAAACTTTTTTGTTTATTTGAAGTGCATTAAATTATTAGGTGAATCCCTCAACCAACACCCAATCTTATATTTCAAATATTACTTCATTAAAATATAAATATTTAAAAAAAAATAAAAAAGTTTAAAAGGTCAATATTTTGACATTTTACCACCACCAAAACCCTATAAGGCACAACAAATTGACCATGTCATAATAACATTCTCCTCTACAAGCAAATAGTAAATTTATTAAGTAATCACAAATTAACTGAGACTCACAATTTAAGCATAACATGTGAACGCGAATATTAATTTACCCTAATTTAAATTAAGCATGAGAAAAGAGATAATTAATATATAAGTATTGAGAATTGAATTTTCCAATAACAATTAGTGTGAAAAGAATAGTGTCGTCAATCCGTACTAGTCCCCAGCATCCTACCTCCTTCCTGTGTTCCCTTTTGCTTCAGCTGCAATAAAATCAGCCAAACCCAAATTAATTTCTATGATAACCAGGTGGCTGACACCATCATTCACATTATATAATTAATCTTTTAATTAAACACATCACATGTTCATGCCACACTCCTAATCTTTGTTTTATTTTTAAATTTGTCAGAGATTAAGGAATATTACAATGTCTTTGTTTGTTGAAGTTAGAAGGAAATTTCTTTATTTAGTATTATATTTATATACTAATATATAATATAGTATAAGCTTCTTTTCTTTGACCTTAATTTAGGGTACTTAAATTGACAAAGGGCTTATTAGCTGCGGTCTGTGGCAGCGATTCCAATAATTAATATTTAATTAGAACATGAGTATTGAAATTAATTACATGTAAATATTGTTGAAAGGGAGACCTTTTCATCTTTCATTTATATGTTTGAGTTTTCAACTGTGACAACTTGAAATCTCGTAACTTGCAAAGAATATTGTAAGTTGGAGGTACTTTTATTTATTTATATATATGAGTCTATGTTTAGGTCAAGACAAAGGTATATTCTTTGGTATTTATATATTTACCCTAGACTTTTTGAAGTTGTGATATCATTGGCATGTGGATCATATACATATTGTGGTTGACATTGTGGGTTAAAAAAGAAGTTAATAAATTTGTTTTTCCCACCTTCAAATTTTTACTATGTTAGTCTAATTCTTTAGGATGATAATTAACCCTTTCTTTCTTTATTCACAATGAACTACTAGTACTTAATTATTTTTTTAAGATTGGATGCAGGGGAGATTCGAATTTTACTGAATTTTGGCATGCTACTAGTACTATTAAATATACCAATTTAATATGAGAAAATGAAATCTGCTACTGATAGTGTTGTTTCAACTAAGAAACAATGTAGAATATCCAAATGCAACAATTGCAAGTACCTAACCTTATAATAAAAATACAATAATCATAAATGCAAATACATTGGTAGCTCCTTCTTCTCTTCCCAACTTGCAATATAATTTGTACCGGTAATAATAATAATAATAATAATAATAATATAGTTGCAATATTTCTTATCAATTTCAGAATGTATCTTCTTAACTGGCACCGTACCCATAATCTTTCCGTACCTTGCATGTATATATATACATAATTTATATATGAAAATGAAAGCAACATGTTATAATCAAATATATATATATATATATATATATATAGCTTTAAAACGAGTAGGACCAGCTGGATATAATAAGTGTATGTAGGGCAGAATTTCAGAAATGAAGGCAAAAAAAGGGGTATGGGCAGAAAATAGGAAGGTGCAAAGAAGCTTAGAATGAAGTGTTGGAGGATGAAGAGGCAAGATGATCCTATCAGATTCAAATCTTCTGTTTTTGATAGATTTCAAGATAAACTGAAACTTCCAGGAAATTGTTTCCTTTCATTGTATTGTATATAGAAAAAGGGCTAGTATCTTTCACAACCACCATATCCATACTAATCTCTAACGTAATATTGTCGTCAAATTACTATTATTTATTTATTTATTAATATTTTTAAAAAGATTTACTAATTTGTATTGAAGTGAATTTAGCCTTTTAGAAAATGAAAACACCATCTTTTTATCCAATAATTAGCCGAAATTGTCAAACCACGAACCGTCCAAATAAAGGTGGTTCGTTATGTGAGTTCTCAATAAGGACAATCCGCTTTTTAGAAATATGCGTCAAATGATCAATGGGTTGTGGTTTAGAAGAATTGAACTCAAAACCTTAATTTCTCAACTTCTCAACTAATAAAGGTAAATGAGTGTACATAATATAAGTCAAAGTAATTTTTTTTTTGGTATTGTTTTGAGATAGGGGGTGGCATTATATTTTTTGAGGGATTTGATAAGGAAAAAGAGGAATTGGCATGGCATGGCATGGGATAGAATACCGACATTTGAAAGATTTTTTGGTCATTGAATTCAAAAAAGTGTATATAAAGATAAGAAGAAGATGGAAGTTTGTTCCAAGTTCCATTGATGAATGATGAAATAGCAGACTCCTTGTCTCCATTTGGTCATTTATGTTTGTTATTTGATACACCTCGTCTCTTCATATATCCATTACTTTAGTCCTGCTATTACATATACAAATGCTTATTACTTATAATTTACTTATATATTAATCACTAATAAAAAAATGATAAGTGATTCATAAATAGTTGATCTATTTACCTGAGTTATATTAGTGCGTTCGATGGTCTTAAACATCCAATGATTAGACCTTGTTGCAAAATTAGTTATTAATTTTATATATATATATATATATATATATATATATATATATATATATTTTATCAATTTTTCAATTAATAATATACCTAACAGATGTGAAACAAGCGATAAGAACTTGAGAGAAAACTTAAAATAGGATGGAAAAGTGGGAAAAAAAATTGACTATTATAAAAAATATTTACTAACTATTTTTAATTGCAAAATTAAGGGTTCTAAAGTCATTGCTTTAGGTGCTTCAACCTTGAACTGACACTATATATAAATAACTTATACTCAACGTAAGATTTATTTATGATTGAGTGATAAAAGAAGAACTTTAAGATAATTATGAATAACACGGTTATATTGGAGTTTTTGAAAATCAATGAGAACGTGGTTTGTGATAGATTTTACTTGATCAAATTTAAAGTGCTTATAAGCGAAAAAATAAAAGGTACTGCTTAAAAGTTATTTTAAAGCACTTTTAATTTAAAAGCCAATTAGTCATCCGTTTGTCTCAAATTTTTTATGGTGAAAGCTGTTTTATAAGGCATCTCCAACTCCAACCGTTTATAACATTTTTTACACTAAAATAGTGTAGAATACCAAAATAGTGTAAAATCACTTAAAACAATTATTATTTTTAACATAAAAAAATATTCCTTTTATATTCATTTTTAATATAATATTATTTTCTTTCACTATAATAGAATTTATTAACATTTAAAACTTAAAAATAATAATATTAAATAAACTGAAACAAATTCCATCCTAAAATAATAATATTGATTTCACCAACTTATTTAAAGGTATATAAATGTGAATAATACTAAAATACTTATTTAATAAGAAAATCATGCATTTGATTTTACAAAATTATTCAATGCATGAATGAATCTGATACATAATCAAAATTTTCGATCTCAAATTCAATTTATTGGACGTGATATAGAGAATAAAGTTTAAATAATTTTAGCATAGCAATACAATACAGATTATTATATTGGTGCTTTCTGCTAATTTTTTTTAACATAAATACTTTCTTTTAATGTTGCAAGAAAGAACTGTTGTATAAATTTTAAATAGGACAACTTAATTATATTTAATAAAATGCTAACAAATTTTAAATATTAACTAAATATCATATTAATTTAATTAATACTTGTATTCACTAATATAACACATATAAATACTCATTTCATCAGCAAGATCCAAATGCTAAAATAAATTTTAACATTCAAAACACGGCAATAACATGTACAAGTTTTTGAGTTTAGGCCCTTGATTATACTTGCGGAGCTTTTAAACTATGAAAATGTATTTCAAGAGCGCACCCTCAACGTCCTTTTCAACAGTGCTTGAATAATAATTGAACCTTAGGCGCGTTAACCTTTAACCTTCTCATTGTGGGTCCTGCCACCTTAACAGGGATAGGGATGAACTTATCTCTCCTTACCCTTACTTACCTTCAAACCAAACAAGCTGGAAGTTTTATTTGGCTATTACGATTTGACCAAGGTGAAGGGACCCGCTATGAGAATATTTAACGGTTAACACACCTACGTTTCAACTAATCTGCACGCACTATTAAAAATGACGTTGAGGGTGCTCGTGAAATATATATTCATAGTATGAGGGCTTAGAAAACCACTAGTGCAACCAAGGGCTAAAACTCAAAAACTTAGATACTACAAGGGCTTCTAAATGTTATTGACCGTAAAAACACTAAAATTTCTTTACCAACCAAAAGATATCAACTTTTTTTGTAAATGATAGCAACAAATTTTGCAAAATGAATTCAACCAATGTGCTGTGTCGTACCTGCATTGTGTTGCTGTCGCCGAGTTGCATTTTCTATCAAATCAGAATATATTTATTGACTCAACTTCCTCAAAGGAGCTCAAAGAACTAATTAAATGCTCATATACTTCAATTCCTTTCAGGAATATGGTATCCTTCAAGAACTCATTATGATCATGCAATAAAATGGGAGTATCTGTCATTGGTGAGAAACCAAAAACAGGAATCCCCAACTGTCTTAAGTACCTTGCATCAGTTGTTGAAGCCAAGATTTCTGGCTTTGAGAGCTTTCCTCCAGCTGCTGCGATACCTTGCTTGAAAACCGACCACCATGGATTCGAATCATCTGTCCTTGTCATCAATGGCTGCCCCTTGCAATCTCTTATGGGTCCTTTCTCAATTATCTGTCAGATGCATGATTAGATATCACTAATACTTGCTTTAGTGTCTGAGAAACCAAAGGCAGAAAAATGAAACTGGTAACAATATAACATGAAATATCATACTTTTAGCAGAAAGGTTATTGATCAAAATCAATTTAAAAGAAAAGATGCCAGAAAGAATAGAAAGAAGAAAAGAAATAACATTTGTTTTGGCCGCATCACATTGTAGAAACACAGCATTTCATTTCCAAATGAATTTATTTAAATACTTATCAAAGCTAGAAGATTGAATATGGGATTTTTCTATCCCCTAATGCAGATATAGCTGCTTTTGTTGGCATTGGTTAATTCCAGGGCAACCTCTTCTTGTGCGTAGTTCAGGCTAACAACTGCAGATGAAATTATGTTTGTGCAGCTATAATGCAAACTCCCCAAACAATAAAGCATGGGAAATTGGAGGAGCAACTAATGAAGACAAAAACCATATCCTGTCATCTAGTACAAGTACTGATGAGAAAATTAACAATTATAAATCCAAGTTTAATAATCATGGCACTACACAAAACAAAGTGGGAAAAAGACTGAACTAGTTTAGGATTAAGACCTAGTTAAGTTATTATGTCTTACAAATTTGCAGCGACAAGAAAATATATGCAATTAAATACTGCGAAGTGGCAACTTGGACAGCATTTGATGAATAACATGAAGAAGAAAAGCAAGAGCAAATCCAAATGATAATACCAAACAAATTAGCTAATTCACACTTCATATTCCGTAGGAGTTAGAACCAAGTTCTTGTAAGAAATTGACATTTCTCTCCATATAAGCTCTCAGCATTATATTATAAGAATATAACCTCACAGAGAACCTCAAACACGTTAGTCCTCTGAGAGAGAGGGTGTCACTACCCCTAAAGTTTATTACTAGTAAATCGGCATTCCACCCTAATGCACTACCATATACCATATTATCATAGAGATGAAGGGTGTCACTCTTTGCTACCAGCTGTGGACAAAAATATGAAGAGAATCAACAATCATAGTGCAAACTGTATATATTATCTTGATCCTAATTAAAAATCACGAGCTATAAATCATTTCAACAATCATGATCAGTCAAAGTTTCGATCCATTTAGTCTTCCTATTCTGTACCTATAATGATTCTAAACAATAAATAATATAACGACAAATCATAATATTCTTGCTCAAGTGTTCAGGCATTCATGTTCATCATTCATGCAAAGTTTGTAATACATCATCCCTCAATTTTTGCATAACAAGAGTCAGTAGTTGTTTTCACAAAACTGGATACCATAACATTTCCTTTCACATTAGAACAGGCATATTCTAAATTTTTACATTGAATTTTACACACTTGCATGCTGTAATTGTCTAAATCTCATTCTTTGAAAACTTCTTTACCAGTTCTAGTGTCTGCTAAACCAGTATTTGGTGCTAAAATAGAGCGATGGTAAAGCTATTAAGTCCACTGTTAGGATCCTAATTGCAAGGCAAGGTACAGGACTTGTCTTGGAGACCACATTGAGAGTATGGGTTTCCATGCCAGGTTTATATGAAATTTGTCTTTTCTCTTGAGTTCATATTATCCACATATGCGTTTCGGATTTCAACCAGTTAAGCAACAGTATGCTATCAGCATAACAAATTATGGCCTTTGTTTAATTTTGATTTGCAAAATTGAACAGACAATAGCATACCATACCGAGATCATCATATTCGTATAAAATGAATTCCAAACATAAAACACAACCGGCACACTTAAAAGGCCTCATTTGGAAATGATATTAATAAAGTTTAATAGTGAAAACAATTATCTGACCTGATATGTAATGTTGCGAACAGCAGGTGCCCATTCCTCAGCAATTCTTTTCTTCATTAGATCTTGGTCAGCTGTAGGAGGCAATCTAATATTAAACCCAACTTCTGCTTCTGAAGGTTGCATATTCATCACAAATCCCTATCATCAATAAAAATTGATATACAAACACATAACCAATGTAAGGTTCCATAGATAAAAAAACAATTAATCATCAAAACAAGCAGTATCTTTTACAAAACACATAATCCACAAAAAAATAAAACACTTACAGTAGGAGAATTTATCCCAGCTTTCAAATAAACCGGATTAACTGAAATAACTTCTGAATTGGCTGCTTTTCCAGCTTTAACAACATCAAACTGACTTTCCCTAAATTTGCTAATGATCTCCATACTCTTCATTAAATTTTCCATAGCTCCAT
>CATIWJ010470980.1:0-19657 GCA_949640765.1 Croton laevigatus | reverse complement strand
AAAATATGTGGACTACTAAACTATTTGAGATTGAAAAGTATGTGATTACTGTACTGTAAATAAATGAACTTTATACTCTACATGGTTAGGGACCCTAGTGGTAGGTATATGTCGACATATGAGCGAAAAATTTCTGTGCAGGTGGAAAAAAAAATAATGATTCAACAGGCGTACCTAGGGGGTACGGCCCAAGTGATAAACTTTGTGAATATTATCGGTGTGCCTTCGGGGCTCGACTGATAACTGGCGTGCCAATGGAACACGACCGAACCTAAAGCTCTAGGACTTATCATAGGAAGCCCAGCAGACCAGTAGAGTAAAAATGAAATTAAACATTTGCCTTGAATGATAATTGATTTGCAGAATGAAATTTATTGAATGTTTTCTCTTTCATATATAATTATGATATGCATGATTTCTCGAAAGGAATTTGTCAACTGACTTTATACAGCATTGTGTTAAATTTATATATTGTACCCACTGAGCATGGAGTTGCTCAGCAATTTATTTCCTTAACTCGCAGGTCCGCATGTAGATGAACAGACAGAACAGCAGTAGTTTAGCGAAGTCCCAGAAGTTGTAATGCATGAAATGTGAAATATGTCTTTTGGTTTTTGGCATGTATCTATATAGAAGTTTTAAAGTTGTGGTACCACTATTATATAATTACTAGAACTTTGTAATAGTGTAAATACATGTAAATAGCTAGTAGATACTTTTAGTACGCTATGTAAATTATTTGTTTAATATATCTAAGTATCGTTAAGTTAACAGTCTTTGACGACGTGTGACTCCTCAGTTTGTCCTATTCGTAGGATGAATTTGGGGTGTTACAGCTATGCCAATGAAAAAGTAATCGTTATAGTGTTTGCGACGCTTTTTTAGCCTTTCGTCCACAGATTAGTTTGATGCCAATCTAACATCATGTTGAGGTAAAGGGTTGGAGTTACTTATTGGAAAGTTTGGATTTGGAGAAACCCTTGCAGAACAAAAGACCCCTACTAAATCCTATTAATGCCATCACTAGGTACGCACAGAACCTACTGGATTATGACCTTGTTGTGTGCCTGAATAGCTCCAAAATACTAAGAGTTGAGAGATACATTGCCTAACATCCTCCCAACCCAAGATGGATCAAGATTAACTTAGATAGTAGTGTGCTTACCAACTCAAGAGCATCAAGTTCAGGTGAAATCTTATGGGATCAAAGGAGCTCTTGGCTAAGTGAATTCTCTGCTAATCTAGATAAGTGTCCAATGTTTAGAGCCGAAGCTTGGAAGATGATCTATGGGCTCAAAATTGTGTGGAATGGAGGCTAAGATAGGTGCAGGTAGAAGTAGATAAGAAAGTTGGTTCAAGCCTTGAGCCATCAAAGCTTTTCATGTACAATTGATGGTGCAATATTGAAGACTTTGTTGTAATCAGAGTGTCCAAGTCAACCATGTTTACAAATTACAAAGAAGCTAACACGGACTAACTTGCGAAACAAGGTCACCTGGCGCGCCTCCTCCTGGCCTACACTAGCTGATTTTGAACGATTATACTGGAATTTCACATCCTGAATATGTGTCATGTAACTATTTTCCTATTCCTACGCACATACACAAAAAATAAAAAAAAAGTGTCTCATTTAACTAGAGTTTTTTTTTTTCCCCTCTACAGAACTTGATGAAAACAGCTTCAACCTTACAAGAGCCAATAATATTTGGTGGATTAATAATTAGAATTAAATAGAGAAGAAATCAAAATAAAAGATTTAAAAGTTAAGAAATCATAAAAAGTGGTTACAGCAAGGATTAGTCAATGAGTGAAGAAACAAACAAAAACATTAGTATGTCAATGACGTCATTGTCGTTTTTTATTTTTCTCTCCACCGACAGTGCATTTGCATTGCACTCCTTTTTTCCACCCTTTTTTATTGTTCTATATCTAAATCCAACTTCCCTATGTTTCCTATTTTGCCCCTATTGTCCCTTAGTCTTTTTAGATTTCTTCTAAATAGTATAAATTATATATTACCTAGTTTTGTGTTCGCGCGGTTTTGTACTGTTTTAAACTATGGTTATAAATACTAATTAGTCTTGTGTTCGTGTGATTCAAGGTCAGTAGAGATAGTAAAAAAATTTTTAATTATATATAATTTTTAAATTAAATTATCATAATTTTATAGTAATCACCAATCAACACTTAATAACTATTTTATTCTTGAATAATAATTTAAATTTTGATATTACAGCAACACACTATTTAACTTCTTAAAAAATGTTTCATATTTAAAGTATTATGCACTAAAATTTTTATATTAATTTTAAAGGTTTTAATTTTGGAATTAACATTCTCTACAATACAGCTGTATTATTATGACATATGTACAAACAAACATGCTATGAATTGATATTTGAAAATTTGTACCAACTGAAAAATGAAACTTTTTAAATTAGTTCCTAGTTTTAGAATATTAAAAAAAAAATTGTTCCTTATCAATTATATATTAAATACTAAAAAAAAAAATAATATCCAATTTAGTTTTTTTCAAAATTTATCTCAATTTCAAAAATTGTATAAGATATATTTAGTAGATTCCAAATTTATATTGAATATAACTTTTGGAATTCTATAGGTAAAAGTTACCAAACAAAATAAAATAATTCTAAAATATAATAATAATAATAATAATAATAATAATAATTAAAGAAAAAATAAAAGAGTCTTAAAAAAAACAAAAATAAAAATTAAGAAATTTTAAAAATGTTTATTAGGTTGCTACATAAGCCCTTCATATAATGCCATGTCAACATCCAAGACTTAGTTTTTATATATATTTTATAAATATTAGTTAGAAAAATAAAAATTTACACAATATTTGAGATGAATGATTATAAAAGTATTCTTTATGGTTTAAAATAGACACCAAACTTGAAATACAAGTTAATGGGATGAGTTCTTTTCAAGATTTTCCCTTCAAGAAATAAACTAATGAAACCAAACACTTTTTATTTATTATTGTTTTCATGGCCAAAAATTATCCCCTGACTAGTAACCTTGATTTTCTATCAGAGCATAAGTTTTTTTTTTTTTTTTAAAGTGAGAGGAGATGACACAGGTAAATTTCTCTAATTGTGTCTAACTTTTAATTCCTAAGAAAAAATACATTCTAACTTTTGAATGTAGTTTCGATATAGTGTTTCATTTTTTAATTCATTGGAAAAAATTGTTTAACTTTTCATTCTAGTATCAATAAAGTGTCTAAGACCGAATTTGATATATTGAGGTACCGAAAAAATTACGTGTAAAAAAAAATCCGTCCAACTCATACCACGTAATTCTCTGAACTTCATGTTAAACTGTTAGGTGAATTTTTAAATATTTACAATTTTACCTTTTTTCGTCTCCTTTTAATTTTTTATTTTTTATAAAGCCTACAACTTTATGTTTAAAACATTGAGAAAATGAATTTCTTTCATACAAGGGAGGAGCTACGTATACCATAGGACCTGCTGCTGCTGCACCCTCTAAATCTTAGGAAATTTGTTTTTATTTTGTTTGCTTTAATAAACATAAGGGGGAAAATATAGTTCCTATCTACGCTCTACAACCGCACCCTAGGGTTTGAGTTCTAGTTTCGTCCATGTTCACATATCATCACCAATCTAACTTGATTATTCATATAAATGCCAAAATAAATTTAACATTTTAAAATTCATGCGGCTGTCCAACGTGAAGGTTACATAGTGTGGGTTGGATAGATTTTTGTAATATATTTTTTTCCAGCATCTCAATATATCAAATTCTGTCTTAGACGCTTATTGATACAAGAATAAAATGTTGGACATTTTTTTTTAAGAAATTAAAGAATGAGCACTACACTGAAACTACCCTTAAAGCAAGCTGGGTATGGTCGATGAAATTTACTCGAGATTACCCCATGATGGATGAAAATGATTTAATATCTTCAAAGGATCATTCAATTTTACCATCAACATTTGGTTGTAGTGGTAAGCCACATTACACTTCTTTGTTGAGATCTCATGTTCAAACCTTGGCAAAAATATTGTTCGGAAGGGAAGTTACAAATCCCGAGTTTAAGAAAATTGGGTTACGAGGATTGCCCTCCTAACGGATCTATACACTATTCGAATTCGAATTAATTGATACTTATAATTAAGTGTTTAAAAATTAGATGAAATAAAAAAAAAAAAACTATTACAAATTGCATCGTTCTAGTATAATTCGTAAACGGAAAAATAAACTATATCAAATATTTAGCTTCAATTTTAATTATTTTACAATTACATTACTCCAAGATTAGTCTTTTATTTTATTTTATTTAATGCAGCAATAGTTTTTCGATAAACTTTCTTCCGTATGCTTGTTCTTGAATTTTATTCCTGTTTTTGAATTTGTTAAGAAAATGATGTGAAAATCTTAATATATTACTTAATATAATTTTTAAGGTTAATATGAATATTTAAAATTAAATAAATAAAATTAATTACGTAATTTTTTTTTAGCTCAAAATTAAAAAGAAAAAAAAACATGCAGGGTATTATAGTAATTTAACGTGAATATCATACAGCTTGCAAACAGTTAAATATGACATATTGACTGCGCTCTTTTAAGATGTGAAGACTTCTACACAGTCATGTTTTGGGGACACACAGTGCGGCTTTATATTAAGTTACAGCTCTTGTTCATCTTGAAAAAAAGCTTTCTTCCCATGTGAGAAGAAAGTCCACAATAACCCACCTCAAAAGCTCTCTATTTCTTTTTTATGCAGATCTTGAACTAAGCACAATAACATAAACATCAGGTTTGATTCCAAATCTGCAGTGAGAAATGGAGCCACACTTCTCTTTACTCACTGGATCCATTTCTAAGCTCACTTCTTTTACCATTTTCCTTGTTTTCTTGTTTTCTTGCTCTACTCTCACTCCAACAGGTCAGTATGTTTTGATTTTCATGTTTTAAGTTTGCTTTTTCAGATTCTTTCCTTGTTTTGTGAATTGGGTTTTGCTGAATTAACTGGAATTATCTTTACTCACCTTGACGGTTTAAGATGGAGATATGTGTTGCAGATTTCATTTTTTATAATTCGTAGACTTTTGATTCCAAATTTGGTGAACTAACTCACTGGGTTTCTGTTAATGGTTAGAAAGTTAAGATCTTGTGTCTAAATAAGCATAGAAAATCAGGATTGCAAAATTGGTACTATTTGCTTAGTTTGCTATCATGTTATTTAGTTATTGTTTATATTTAGATGTGATATTGCTTGTTCTAGTTCTAGCATTAATGTGGTTTTCATTTAATTATTAGAATCTTGGAAAATAATAAGTAGAGTTTTCATCTTTGGTTCTTTTATATATTTGCAGAAGCCTATGATGCCCTTGATCCAAATGGGAATATCACTATCAAATGGGATGTCATAAGTTGGACTCCAGATGGCTATGTTGTAAGTATTAGTAACTGATTCAGTTTTTATGCCTAGTCTATCTACCTTTTCAGATCTTTTTTTTTATATTTTTCTATGTGAAATGTTATTGTGCTATTCAAATTGAATTTTGCAATTTAATTTACTGTTAGATGTAAGTCAATCCCAAGGCATATTGAGTTTGGAGTTTTGATTGTCTTTGGTTCTTTTGAATCAAGTTGAGAAATCTCAATAGATCAATAAGAAGTCAACATATTTTTGCACTTTGATATGATAGAAGGATTTTTTCTACCTATTACTTACAAAAATCTTATTTAGTTTAGCAAACTCAATATGGAACTCCAAAGGTGACTATGCGGATTTTTTCTAATTTATTTATATTTTTTGTTTGTGTTTTGACAGGCTGTTGTTACGATGTATAACTTCCAGCAATATCGCCATATTCAAGCTCCAGGTTGGACACTAGGTTGGACATGGGCGAAAAAGGAAGTAATCTGGAGCATGATGGGAGGCCAAACCACCGACCAGGGGGACTGTTCAAAATACAAAGGAAACGTTCCTCATTGCTGTAGGAAGGATCCAACTGTTGTGGATTTACTTCCCGGAACTCCTTACAATCAGCAGATTGCAAATTGCTGCAAAGGTGGAGTAATGAACTCATGGGCACAGGACCCTTCTACTGCTGTAAGTTCTTTCCAAGTCAGTGTGGGTGCTGCCGGAACCTCCAACAGAACTGTTAGATTGCCAAAGAACTTCACTTTGAAAGCACCAGGGCCTGGGTATACTTGTGGGCCAGCAAAGATTGTGAGACCAACCAAATTTATTTCAAGTGATAAAAGAAGAGTTACCCAAGCTTTAAGTAAGTTATAAGCTAAAGTTTTTAACAATTTAGAGGTTCATTAACATATATTGATATTTTCTATACTGAACTGTACAACCAATCTGCCACTAGTTTGAACATTTGTCTGTGATTGTTATTTAATTAAGCAATTTAGTGTGAGTAATATCCTTGCAAGTTTGTTTTCTTGTATTAGTATAGTTTATCTTTAACCAAAAAATAACTTAAGGTTGTTATACTGAAAATCGAGATTATTGTAGACCAAATATGGAAATAATGTAATCACTGCAAATAGTTTCTCCCCTCAACATCTGTAATATGGTTTTGAATTGTCCAAACAACTTTTAAACCTATCTAACGTTATTTGCATATCATGGCAGTGACGTGGAATATTACTTGTACATATTCACAATTCCTGGCTCAGAAGACACCTACATGTTGTGTATCACTGTCTTCCTTCTATAATGACACGATAGTAAGTTGCCCAACGTGTGCTTGCGGCTGTCAAAACAGTACAAGCGCTAGTACTGGGGCCTGTGTGAAGTGAGTTTCTTATTTATGTTCCTGCTTTGTACTTAAATTACCTGTTTTCTCTTGAATTTTTAGGTATAGGTATGCTGATGATATTGCCTTTAACTTCTTTACATCTTTTGTACCTTGCAGTCCAGATACTCCTCATTTAGCGTCTGTGGTCAGTCCAACCAAAAATGATAATTCACCTCTGGTGCAATGTACCAGCCATATGTGTCCAGTTAGAATACATTGGCATGTTAAGCTCAATTACAAGGAGTACTGGCGGGTGAAGGTTACAGTCACAAATTTCAATTACCGAATGAACTACTCCCAATGGAATCTAGTTGTGCAACACCCCAATTTTGATAACCTCACCCAGCTTTTCAGCTTTATGTATAAATCACTGACTCCTTATGATGGATTGAGTAAGTTAATCTTCGCTTAATTGTCTCTATGGCATCTGTTGCTATTTTGTGTCTGATATGAACTACGGGGATTGAAATAATGTTTGCAGATGATACAGCTATGTTATGGGGAGTTAAGTTCTACAATGATTTTCTCTCACAAGCTGGTCCTCTCGGGAATGTACAATCGGAGCTGCTTTTCCGGAAGGACAAATCAACTTTCACTTTTGAGAAGGGATGGGCCTTCCCTAGGAGGATTTATTTCAACGGTGATAACTGTGTAATGCCACCACCAGATGCCTACCCGTGGTTGCCAAATGATGGTTCCCGTCTACTCACGTCTATGTTTCGTCCTATCCTGACATTCTTGGTGTATATTGTCATAATTTTCTCCCTCATGTGATAAATCATCGCCGGGCCAAACTACTAAAGCTATCCGTTCTATCAAACTGTGCTGGTTTTGGTATGACTGATTCTGGAACTTAAAGGAATCTGCTATGGGGGCTAAAATGTTCATATTACTGTTTAGTGCAACACACAGCACGTCACTGGTGTCCTCGGTCTGGAAATCGGGCAATTAAAATTTTTTTTCTTCTTACAATTTTTGTTGCTAATTGGTGTTCTTCTACATGTTCTTTTATTTCATAAGTAAAACTGTGTTTATGTATGATTATTTATGCTATACACCTAAATATATTCTGTAGAATATTCACAGCATATATGTTTTTATTGTATTAAGAATCTATAGTCAGTTAATGCATCTGTTCCTACCATTCTTTGTTGGTCTGTAAAAATGCTTCCATAACTGAACTGATCCTATGCAAACAAGAAATGACAAGGGAAACAAAATGATACTCTACAGCTTTAAACTGATGCACTGTGGATGAAAATCCCAGGGTGTTCTTGGGATGTGCTATAGAATTTACGCTGATGCAAAAGTTTTTTACAAATGAATTATCAATTATCTCATGTTGGAATACATGTTCATTTCAATCTGCAGACGGCTAATAATGATTTGTATGCCTGTTGTGAAAAAATTGTTCTGGCTTTCAAAACTGCTTTGGAGATGTATGTTACAAACAAATGTGAAGATTATAATTTCTCACCACTGGAAATTCATCATCAAAGCGACAGTAGAATCAAGACCAATGAAACTGCGAATGTTGAAAACCCAATTGTAATTGGATATGCAGAATTTGGCAGATATGGGTATGCGTCGGGTGGTGGCAGCTTGCATTCATCACCATTGAAGTAAACCTTCCTGGGAAAAGCCCATCCTTGCTTCAGAGTAAATGTGTTCTTATCTTTGCGAAGAAGTACCTCGGACTGAACATTTCCAAAAGGACCAGCTTCCATTAACAGGTCATTGTAGAACTTCATGCCGTAGAACATACCAGTGTCATCTGCAAAAACATCAGAGAACTCCATCAGCATTTTATTCTGAACGTCAGTAGTTTCTTTCTGGAACTATACATGTAATTTATTTTCAGGTACTTATTGATTCATAGGGTACAAGAGGCTTGTAATCAAAGCTGAAAACTTGTGTGACATTGTTGAGATTGGGATGCTGAACAACCAGCGTCCACTGCGTGTAATTCAGCCGGTAATTAAAATTAGTAACAGCAAGCTTTGCACGCCAGTAGTCTCTGTAGTTAACCTTAACGTGCCAATGCACTCGAATCGGGCACATATGATGTGTACATTGTAGCAATGGACTATTATCCTTCTTTGGTGTGTTTACTCCCTTTCTTTGTGCTTCCTTCGAGTTACTCCTGCAATTTTCGCCATTCAACCATTCAACATCTGCTGATATTTTCAAGAGATAAAACAATTTACAAAAACTGAGACAGTTCTTACATTATACAATTGTTCTTCTTGTGGCAGCCACAGGCGCAAGTAGGGCAAGGAGTGATAGTCTCATTGTAGAAAGAGGAAAAGGAAACGCAACAGGTCGGATTCTTGGAGGCTAGAAATTGTGAGTAAGTACAAGTTACATTCCATGTCACTGCATAAAGATAGATTCAAAGATTATAATAGATTGCTGTCAGAACTTATAAGAAAAAACAAATTCAGATATTACAGGAATGAGATCTTACTAAGCGCTTGAGTTTTTCTGCGACGATCGGGGGTCAGAAACACGGTAGAGGGCACAACCTTGGCAGGGCCACAGGTATAGCCAGGTCCGGGACCAAGCAAAGTGAAATTCTTAGGAAGTTTGACAGTTTTATTAGATGTTCCGGCTTGTCCGACACTGACCTGAAAGGCAGAGACAGAAGAAGAAGGGTCCTGACCCCAAGCTGCCATGACACCACCCTTGCAACAGTTGGAGTATTGTTGGTTGTAAGGAACACCAGGCAACAAGTCAACAATAGTAGGAGTTTTCTTGCAGCAATGAGGTACGTTTGCTTTGAACTTGGAACAATCACCTTGTTCTGTGGCTTGAGCTCCTACCATTGACCATATCACGTCTTTTTTAGCCCATGACCATGATAGAGTCCAGCCTGGGCTCATTATATGTCTGTACATTTGGAAGTTGCTCATGGTTACTGTAGCCTAAAACCAAGAAGAAAAATCATTGTTAGAAGATTACATTTGCTTTCTGCAAGTCATTTCTGGATTCAAAAAAGATTATGTTGCATCTAGATTTATAGAAATTGTGATAAATCAACGTTTATAACAAGAAATTCTTATAATTAGAAGAATTAAACTGAATTATTGTGTATGACTTGTTCTAAATTGGATCTCAATTAACTGCAGATTTAATTCATTTTACTTCTGCAATTGTCTGAAAGCAACCAACCAGTTTAAAACAACAAGAAACTTTGAGTTAAAATCAGAAGAGTACTTATATAATTTTAACAATAACTGCAATTTAATTGATTTTAACATGGAAGCTCATCATTCAGCTAGCTTTCACCTTTGGGAAAATGATCCTCCTCTCTATGGAAGAAATTATAAACACCAAGTTATTTCTTATTTCATAAATTTCATCTTTCATAAAACAAAAAATAGTTTTTTTTTTTCTTTTTTCTTTTTCATATTGCACCGTATCCATCCAAGTTAAGCCATCTTTCAGACATATCAACCATCCGGGGCGGAAGGACCCGTAAGACAGTAAACCTCTCCCTACCAAAGTGAGCTACATCCCCCGGGTGAGAAGAGTTATTTTAAAATCAAACTGAAATAGTATGACATATTTATTTCAAAACTATTTATTTTTCAAATTGAAGTAAATGAGTTTTATTTAATTACAAATATGAGAATTATTATTTTTAAAATAAAGAATTCAATTCTTGCAAATTTTGCAGAAAATTGAGTCCAAGATTTGATGTCATTAATATCTAAAAGATTACCATAAGAGATCTAAAGTTTGAGAGACAAATGAGCAAAGGATGCAATTAAAATATAAGAAGATAAATGAAAAGACCATGCATACATAAACTATATATTATTTTCAGTCAAATATTTATTATATCACTTACCACATAACCATCTGGAGTCCAAGACATTACATCCCATTTGATGGTTATATTCCCATTTGGATCTAATGGATCATATGCACCTGCAATCAACCAAACAAAATTTAATAAATATTAAGACCCAAAAATAAAAAATTCAATTTGAATAGGCAAATCAAGAAATATACCTGAACTAGGCAACATCATCAAAAATAAACCAAACAAGAAAATCAACTTCACTTCACCAAATAAAGGGCAGTTATTCCATTGATAATAGTTTCTTTTGTGGTCTCCCATTGCCAAAATTTCGCCGGAACGAAAAAAACTCAGGCAAGGACTTAGAGATCAAACATTACAATTTGTAAGTAAGAGTGTAGAATAAAAAGGAGAAAGAGGAGATTGAAAACGAAATTAACTTAAAAGATGTCTCACCTAGACCTACTGGTTGTTAGGTGAATTATGAGATAGTTTGATTTTTTTTCTTTCTTTCTTCCATGTATCGAAATCTGATGTACACAACACCTTATTTTGAATTTTTATAAATTTGGTAAGAAATGTTACTGCAACTTGAAGCAAAAAATTTTGGAGAGAAATGATTGGATGCAGGCGGGAGATATTGAGAGGTTTGAACATAACAGCTCAACGGTCTATGTATTGGTGGTTAGTGGTCACATTTCCACATGCCTCTATTACTCTGCTTTCAATTCAAGTCTTCTGTTCCACTTTCCCTTTTTCTTTTTAGCTTCTGCTTCCTTCTGTAAATTTGTAAATTTTATTATCAAATCAAGAACAATCCTCAAGTTTTTTTTTGATTCATTTTCTCTCGTGACTTGTGGTATATCATCTTCTTGGGATATTTTCTTGATATCTTCTGGTCTTCTATTAAAATTCTATTGTAAACTTATTATTATTTGGAAATGCACCCGGTTTCCGAACATTTATCACGAGCCGACTAATTCAGATTTGGGTATTGTAGAGACTCATTAAAGGAGTAACCCTTCCAATCCAATTATTTTTATTCACAACAATGAGATTCGGACTTTGGAGCTTGCTCAAGGGGTTTAACTCCTCATCCCAATTTGTCACTAGTTTATTGTAAACTTATTTTAGTCTCATTAATTAATCATTTACCTTTGATGGTGAAAATATAGTGGTAAAGTAGGTAAGTGTTTGTTTAACCCAATAATTAAAGCATGTTACTATACTGATAATCGCAATTTTTACCCTCATTTCTAGACCTTTTACTAATAACATAATGAAATTACCTTAGTTAAGAATATTTTTGCATTGGCAAGAAAATGTCTCATTTGTGCAAATCAATGATTTTCCACCTTACTTTGGTTATCTCCTAATTAAGCCATTAGGCCATTACTAATACTTTCACTTTTTCTTGTTACATTCTCTATCTGAAAAAGTGGAATTGCACAGACAGAGTTCGTGGGCTAACCTGAATCGAATCCATATACAAAGTGTTGGGTTTAATGTAGAAGATCAAGTCTTGGACTCAATGGTAAATGGGCTAGCCCAAAATAAAACTATATAGCAAACTGTACCAATTAATGTCTGAGGCTCAAGTACTTTTGGACATGGCTGGTTGAAGTGTTTGGTGGCTTCCTTTGCGATTGTGCTTTGAGTTCTAATACAACGAATAAGCTATAAACAACATATATTATGGATGGATCATAGCTGATGTATTATATGAAATAGAAGATGTGAATATTGATTAGACTAGATGTGTAGGTGTAGCCTCCAATATATTTATTTTGAATTTTCTTACATTTTCTATTTTCTCGTCATAGTTTAATAAGAAACTAACCAATACTAAAAGCTTCTCCAATGTTAATGTGGATTGTTTTAATCTACTTGTCATACTAGAAAAATAGGAGAATTTTTTCTCCAATGCAAATGTGTATTGAAAATGTGAAGCTGATATGGACTAGATATTATCTAGGCCACCTTCTATTTCTAGACGATATTCTAGACAATATTTAGATTTATGGTAGATTATAATTGGTTTACATATTAAATAATAATTTTAAAGTAGAAAAAAAAATTAAAATAGAAAATGTTGCATTAGATATAAAATTTTAAAATTAAACGTCTACTTATAGACATTTATCTTCACACATTTTATTATATATGACACATAAGCCAATAGAAATGTATTATATTAAAGATGCCCTAATAATTAGTATAGATATTATTTAACAAGCTCTTTATAGATATAAATGTTGTTAGATAATATCTATTGTTATATTATATATAGACATTTAAATGAATATGAGCATCAAAGATTATTTTTTTTAAAAAAATTCTATCTTTAGAAATATATAAATTAAATTAGAGACATTTGTTGTAGTATTCGATATGCTCTAAATGAGTCAAGCTTGTGAATTATAGAAGACTTAACTTTTCAAAATTTCTTTTGAATTTGTCTTAAAAAATGAATAAGTCAAACTTTGACTTCATTTTTGTAAAACTAGATGTCAATTTAAAAAATTGCTAAATAATGTAAATAACATATTTGACTCTTCAAATTATTAAAAGGAAAAAAAAATGCTGTTTTGTAAATGTCTTTTCATTTTTTTTGAAAAAGATATAATTTTATTAAACTAAAAATAACATTACATACCATCATCTTCCTCACAACAACCACTACCATCATCCACTGCAACACAACCCAAACGGTGGCAAAACTAGAAAATCAGATGGACGGAGCATGATGGTGACGAACAATCATTTGAAATTCATATATATATCAAATTGATTTTCATTAGAAATGTATTAGAAAATATGAAAACTTCATGTGTATAATAAAAACTAAGGAGCAAAAATTCTAACTAACAAAACCTAACATTCTTAACAACGATTAGATTTAGGAGGTGTTTCTCAAATTTTTTTTTTGTTTTTCAACTTATTAAATTAAGCGTGCCAAAAATATTACATTTATTTTTCAATTACACCAAATAAGGTGTTATTAATAAAAAAAAATTATAAATTAGGATGTTTGTAATATAAAGTTTATTTTGGGATGTTATTCATACATTTTGTAAATTTCAATTTACTAGTTATTTTGATTTAGGGTTAAAGTGTGACACTACGTTCACATTTAGATGAAAATGCTATATTAGCCCCAGGGACGGATTATTTTGAAAACTTTTTATTTTTCAATTTAATCCATAACTTAGGTTTATGGTTAAATTATTAAAAAGACTTATTTTGGGTGTTTTTATCCCAATGTTCAAAATAGGATGAAAACATAATAATACTTGTTTATACCTCGTTTGGTGTGCTAATTAAATAGGATATGAACATTTGATGCGCTAATTAAATAAGAAATGGAGCAAAAAATTGCCCACAAAATAGGTGGGACTCTGATCCTCAGAAGGTGAAATACATGCTTCAAGTAACAGACCAAAGGTGGACAATTTGTCTCTTTTTACAATCAATTAGTTTTATTACATCTACTACATATACAAAGGATTTTCACCACCGCACCGGGGCAGCTGACCGTCCTTCCTCGATAACACCCATCCTTCATAACTTGCTCGTAATCAAAGTACCAAAGTAGAGCTTAAAGCTCATGCAACAACAACCACAACCAAAGGGGAAAAAAGAGAATATACATCCATAATAACGACCATACAACAACAACCTTCTCATAGAAGGAGAAGCAGTACTAAAACAGCCGATCCAAAAAATATCCATACCATTGATGGATCCACAAGGACTTGTTTTACTTTTAGCTAGCAGATTGGAGTAAGAGTCCATAACACCATGCTCACAACTGGTTGAGGAACATATTTTATAGAAAAGTTACTCACAACGGCAACAAAAAGAAACCCAACTTGGCTCCCGAGTAGTCGAACCAAGTAGCTTCACCATTTGGAAGCTTTTCCTTTCCTGAGATCAAGAGACCATAAAATAAGGCATGAAAGAGGTTGAGTCGAAAAGGGTATATCTGAAAAAAGAAGAGAGAATAAAGCCAAAAAGTAAAAGTATTAGGACAGAAAAGGGCTACCGTTGGCTAGAAGGTCACCGACGGCAACCCTATGAAAGCAAAAAGATGAAAAAACTAAGTAGGAGAGAGAGAGAGAGATTCATGTTTTTTTAGAAATTAAACTAATTTATTCTATATTTTACATGATAGTTAATTTTTGTTCTAATGTTTAAAAAAATTACATTATTTTGTCATCCTATTAAATAAACGGACGAAAAAATTAACAAATTATATATATATATATATATATATATATAACTAATTACAAATATAATAACTAATTTTAATTGAAAACAACATTTATTTACTAAAAAAAAATTAAAAAACTGTTGGATTCACATTTCCACTTCCCCTTATACCTATGTTGAAATGACGATAAAAGGAAGATATGAAGTTTTTGAACTGGATTGGCTTTGATTGTGAACGTAGGACATTTTGTTTGTTTAGGCCCATTTTAAGAAATTTTAATGAGGGCAAACTTAGCATATATCATAAACATATGTTTCAAATTACAAAAATAACACAAAAATTAAACTCCCATAAATATACCACAAATTAATTCTAAATACCCAAATTATCCATGAAAAATACACGCTCCCAGTTGTTTCACTACAAAAAACACAACTTCTCTTCTGCAAATCCTTAATCGTTTAACCTCCACCACCACAACTCTATCACCTCCGTTTTCTTTTCTTCTTTCTCCTCTTCCACCATCGATAGCCTCCTTCTTTTCCAATATGTGCTTCTAATTTTGAAATAATGGATGCAATTTCTTTGATATATGAAGCCAAATCGAGGTGAAGATTTGGTATACTTGAATGTCAACGTAGTTGATGATTTCAACTTTCACCCTTTTTGAATGTTTGCGAAGTTGATAATTTCATCAATTTTAGTGCTAAAGGTGCAAGAAAAGATGTTAAAATTATTGAAAGCCTAAAAGTCTGATTAGCCATGATTGGTGTTTGACGAGAGCCTTTTATATGGAGGTCGAGATGATAAAGCTCCGAAAATTCTATGTCCAATAAAATTCATCGAAAATAAGGGGAAATAAATTTATATACTGGTGTCTAGTGCCTGGTAGTGGAAGGAAATAAATTTATTTTTCAGCAACCTGTGATAGCGGCAGTTAGAAGAAAATAAATTTATTTTCCTGCTACAGTTGGTGGCGTCGGCGGCCAGTGACCTTCGGCTGTAGTGCTGAGACAGGAGGCACTTGAGAAAATAAGAGTAAATAAATTTATATACTAGCGGTTGATATAAAAAATAAAAATATATAATAATTTAACTAAGGAAATATTTATAAAAGAGAAAAAAAATATACTATTTACCTAATTTTAACCTTAAATATATGTAAAAGAGAGTCATGAGCAATTTTTAAAAGCTCTAGAATTTGCCATTTCCTCCATTCTTTTTTACAATTATTCTATTTTTTTAAAATTTTTTATATCTTATATAATATTTGTAACTTAATTATTTAATATTTGTACCTTAGTTATTAAATAGTAATTAATGCACCTTCTAAATAATTATAATTAATAAATTTCAATTATATAAAATTCTATTTTTTTTCAAACGGTTTTATCTCTATTTTTTATAATTTATCTTCATTTTCTTTACTTTATATAATTATTTAATATCATTTAGCTAACAGAATTGTTTTTTATTTTTTATATTTCAAAAAATAATCATGAAAAATTAATTATAAATTTGATAAACGATACTTAAAATTTGTAAAATTTGTAATCTTAAAATTTTAGTGTACAATCTTAAATTTATAAAAATTAAAATTAAGTTTATTATAAAATGTTATAAGATGATATTTTTTTAATTTGACGATATTAAGAGAATAACAAAGAAACAAATCGAGAACTTCTTCAGAAGAAAGATGCCTATTATATATACGCACTGCAAACCTTACAAGTTGTTACAAATATACTATTTTTTGAGCTTTGTAATAAATCCGTCATATTTTATAAAATTCAATTAAAATATACTACAATTCAAATTTTTGGACGAATTGAAAAAATAAAATTTATATGCGAGACCCGTTGAGTTAACTGACCTTAAAATTGGAGTTAGGGTCAAATAATTTCAATATTACAAAATATATAGTACTTGAGAAATCTGTTACAATAAAAATATATTCTTTTAATTTTATCCAAAATTTTGAATTATGGTAACAATTTGAGGAAACTCTATAAAATATGGTATATTTATTATAAAGTTCAAAAGATAGTGCATTTGTGACAATATGTAAAGTTCGTAGTGCATATATATGATCAGTGGCGGACATAGAAAATATATACAAGGTGGACGAATCAAAGTACCAACCTTCGCAACTTCATCCATCAACAAACAGAGAGTGCGTCTCAAATTAAAAGCCGGTGCGTGAGGGCATTAAAACACCTCTCCCATAACCAAAAAGCTGTCGTTTTGATATTCAGAAACCTAGAAAAAAAATTTTTCTCACCTCCCAAACACACTTTCTCTAAAAAGAAAACACCAAAAAAAAAAAAAAAAAGAGAAAGAAAATTAATTCAAACGGACCAATTTTGAAATATTTTGATTAACGATTTTTTGCTCTGTGAAGGGTAAGGATAGCTTCTTGTCTTCTTATCCTTATTTTGATGTGTATAAAGTGAGATTTGGGTTAAATCAAAGTACTTCAAAATTGGTAATTGAAAACACATATGAGTTTTATTTAGTCATTGTCCAGAAGAAAATGCATGCATTAGAGAAAGGCACAAGGAAGCTCTGAAAGAATAATCCATCTATATCTTTTTTTTTTGGATACAATAGAAAGTAAAGAAAAGACTAAATTAAATCAAACCATCTCAGAGCATAAATGTGGAATCAACCATGTCGGTGGTGTCGTCCAAATTTTCCCTGCAACCCCAATTTGAACACCCTGATGGGCCAACGCATCAGCACCCCGATTATTCTCCTTAAAAATATGCCGAATATCCACCTGCCACTCTTTCCGAAGAAGACTACGAATGCTTACAATGACCTCCCGAAACCAGTGAGAAGATACATCGGTCTCAGTAGTGACAAGATTAATTGCCTCTAAACAATCAGAATGACAACACAAACTACGTTTTTCAGAATCCCAAACACGACGAAGGCCCTCCCTAATAGCCAATAATTCCGCAAGTAAAGGACTTCCAAACTCAAAGCCACAAGAAAAACCCAATAACCAATTATATAATTCGATACAATATATATATATATATATATATATATATATAATTTTTTTTTCCCCTAAAACGTAGGGTGGGCTCAAGCCCATACTGGGCTAATATTGGATACGCCCCTGTATATGATAGGCCAAAAAAAAAAAAATATAAAAGATTGTTGAAAAAGTTGACCGAGATCATAATTTGCCCCTTTATTTGTCTGATTATAGAACTATTAAGGTGTTTAGATTAAATTTTTTTTTTATCATTTTTCGAATTGAGAAAATTTTATTTTTCCAAAGACACATGTTAGGTCTGCATACAGATAATAGCAATTCTATTTACCAGATGATATGCATAATTACTAGCAAAATAAGATGCAAACTAGAAATGCAATACTTCTTTTTTAATGGTTAATTTGATAAAATTATTATAAGCTAATGAAAGAAAACAAAGACATATAACTTTATTTTTACACAATAATTATTGATATTCAATTATCAGATGCAACAATAAGATCTACAAGCTAAATTTTCAATTTATTTGCTTTATATGTAATTATCTAACATCGTGTAATTCAATATAATTTCTTTTATTTTTAATTCCAAAACAACAATTAAACATCAATTGAATAATAAATTATGTTCTATATATGATACTAATAAATTTGTAATATCAAAGTTTTAGTATACAGTTAGAAATTTTATAATTTTATAAAAATTTAAATTAAGTTGATAATAAATTTCACACAATAATTTTTGATATTTAATAATCGAACTGAGCAATAAAATTTATATAGAAGATATAACTAACTTACAAAATTTGCAAATAAAAAATTAAAAAAAAATCTCAAAACAAGGAAGAAAGACTAGTTATTAAATAAATAAAACATAAAAGAGGGGTTAAGGTAGAGTTGTGGGAAGCTCCCTCCATCGATCTTTGCTATTTATTTATTTTTCCATCTTAAGCAATTTTTAACAACTATATTATTACACTCAGTATTCATATTTATCTATTTTCTCGATTTTTCACATTTATGAGTATATATTTAGTTTCATTTCCGTTAAAAAAAAAAAAAACTGTTATTCAACTAGCCACCACCCCATTTACAAGAATTTTCTAGTTTCTTAACATAAAACAAACAATTTTCGTATTTCTTTTAAAAGAAACTCTTCAACTACCCATTTTAAGCAATTACTTTTACTTTTAAACATAGTACAGTAATAATTAGCATTAGTTAGCAATTAGGAAAAACAACCCTGAGTTATTCCACCAAAACACAAACGGAAAGAAGCAGACGCGATTTGATTTAACCCATTTCAACATCGTCTAGGTCTTCGTTAAGTTTGCTGAGAAGTCCCCAATTGTTGATTGACGCTGCTCCCGACATTCCTGAAGGTGCTAATTAAACTTATTGCGCCATCTGAATTGTTATTACTACTATTTGTTTTGAAATTTGTTATCAATCTTAATTGTGTGTCTTGAATGGTGTATTCATTAATTGAATAATTTTTTGTTTTGATCATAACAAATTGAAGCTACACAAGTTTTTAAACTAACTAACTAAAAAAAAATTCCCACCATTTTAATAATTTGAATTTTAATATTGGTTTTAGAAACTTTTAAATATAAGGAAAATAATGCAAAAAATGTAACTTAAAAAATTACTAACATCACAAAATAAAATGTAAATCAAAATGACATGCTTACAAAATTAGATAACTTTTTAACACAAAAATTCTTGATATTTAGTCGTGGAACCGGTCAACAAGATCTATATATAATATATAAAAAGAAAAAATAAAACCAATATCATGTTTGTGTAACGCACAAAAAAAAA
>CATIWJ010470734.1:0-10476 GCA_949640765.1 Croton laevigatus | reverse complement strand
TATGAAATATGCTGGAATTCGGTCGGTACTATTTTTATTAAATTTGGTTGGAATTCAGTTGTAAATTTGTTCCTATTTCCCAGCCAATTCAAATCAGTTGTTAAATTGGTTGGAATATTTTAATATTCTTGTAGTGTTATATTGTTTGGTTCGATTTGTGTTCGGTTTTACAAATAAATTGATTTTGTCCGAAAGTCTTCGATTTGAAGTTTTGAACCAATACATATATTCAATTCTATTTTGTTAATTTATCGATTTTGATTTAGATTTGAAAAATACATAAAAACTATCAGCTGTATAAAACAGTTAAACGAAACGGCGTCTAAGTAGATTTATTTAGATACCTTTTGTTACTTCTTTAGATACATAAAATTTTCCCATTTTCCTTAAATTATAAGATGCCTATTGTACTTTGTTGAAGAATATTCCTGATATAAATAAATTAAAGGAAAAAAAAAGGTTAAAAGGAAAAAGAAGAAAGAAGGGTTGATGATGAGAATCATAAACAGTTACTTTCGGTTATACTAGTAAGTTTTTTTCTTTTTTTTTTCTCTTTGTGTACACAATTTATAACGTAAACTTTGAAAGAATTTCTGAATAGATCAGTAAGCGCCAATGATAATTTTAGCATATTAATTTATTAAAAAAAATTGAGCAAATTAAAACTACATCCTCCTGCATAACTCAGACTCGTATGTGTGACTTATAACATGTTACTGTTAACTTGGTCGCAATTTTGTATACTTTATGTATTAAATTTGTCACTATTATATAATTCATATGTTAAATTGGTTTTACATGTTATTTTGGTCGCAATTTTGTATATCTCATGTATTAAATTTGTCACTATTATATAGTTCATGTGTTAAATTGGTTGTTGGGGTTTTACTCAAAAAATTCCGTTAAAATTTAAGAGTTAAATATCAGTCAAGGGTTAATTTATGTATTATTGGAAGCTAATTAATTACCCTAGATATAATTCATGATTTTTTTAAGTAATATTTTGGATTATTATTGGAACCTAATTAATTACCCTAGATATAAATTCCATTTGCATGCAAAAATTTTGATTTTATTTTAACATGGTACCCGAACTTCAATTTATTACATGAAATATCTAAATTTTTAATTTTGGTTTCATAAAGGGATTTTTGGCACACCTAATTTTGACGTATTTCTGGAATTAAATGAAAATTGACGTGTATTTATATAAGACAGATTGTGGTTTGAGCATTTAAATGGAACTCACTCCCAATTTTAGGTACTATCAATGAAAATTACCATTTCATTTCCAATTATAAAAGAAATAAAAAAATTGGAGTTTTTTACATTTTTTTTTAAATCTCCAATTTTTTTTTCTTTCTTTCTTTTTTGACAAAACAATGTCCAATTTTGTCCATCTTTATTATCAAGTCATACATAAATTTGTCTATGGACAATTCTACACTTCTTGATCGAGAACTTCGAGACATGCAATATTTTAATTTTTTTTTTTTTGATTCACACAGTAAATTGCCTATACTGAGTTCCGAGATCAATTTCAATAAGTTGCAGTTTACAGAAATTGACTCTGTATTATAAATTTCATATGACTGCAAATTCAACGATTTTAATTATTTTATGTTTAATTTACAATAAAAACTGAGAAAAAAAAAATTTACAATAAAGAGGTAAATTCTACGAAGTGCATGCTACTGAAATTGATCTCGGAACTCAATATAAATAATTTACCGAATGAGTTAAAGAAAAATAAAAAAAATCAAAATTGAATTAGCCTTTGTCTATATTCATCATTTTGTACCTGCAACAACAATAATTTTTACTTACAAATTTACCAACTTTATTTACGTTTAATTTGCATATACTAGTAATTTCAGTACGTTTTTTTTAATGTAGTAATTATAGTAAGTACCATTGTTAAAAAACATATATAGTACGTACACTATACACACACAAAAACAAACAGAGAAAGTTAATTAATTGAAAGAAAGATAATTTTTTCTCGCTAATTATATATTCTCTTCTCTGTATTCTTTGAAATTGCGTTCCACCTACTCTTACTTTTATTCTTCTTCTTCTTCTTCTATCTACGTCACTTCTCTTCACATTCTTCTTCTTCCTTTCCGTTTCTTTTCCTTCCATCAAAGCAATGTCTGATTAACCCTAAAAAAAACCCCCTCAATTAAGCTTTTCTAAAACCATTAATGGCTAATACTATAATCTCTGTCTTCAACAAGTTCTTTTCTATTTTCCTTCTTCTTCTTCTTCATCTGGGCTGCTTCATTTTTACAGCAAAAGACAGTAATAATAATAATAACCAAATTACAACAAAAAAACGCAAAACCTCTCCTTCTTCTTGTTCTTGTTCTTCCTCATTTCGCTTAAAGCCAAACAAAGCTTTATCTTCATCTTGGTCTTATTTAAAAGGCATTTTCACTGCCAAATCTTGTAAGAACAGTTTAAAACCAGATTCTCCAGTTCCGACACTTACGTCAGCAAGATCATCTCAACAATCTTTAGTTTCTATGGTTGCTATAGCTGAAGATCAAATCTCTTCCGATCTTCCTCCGCCGTGGAAAAAGCCGATTTCTTGTCAAGAATCCGATATTTCGACGGCGAATGATCAGTTCTTTCCTTTGAGAAATGATATCTTTCCTTGTACTGCTTGTGGTGAAATCTTGCCCAAACCGAGTCTTCTAGAACAACATCTAGCAATCAAACATGTTATATCTGAGCTCCAAGATGGTGATTCGGGTAAGAATATAGTCCATATTATATTCAAAACGGGTTGGTCTTGTAAGGAAAAGAATCCGGAAATTATTCGGGTTTTAAAGATTCATAACAGTCCAAAAATACTATCAAGATTTGAAGAGTACAGAGAATTTGTGAAAGCTAAAGCTGCACGAAACGGTGCCGTTAAGAGAAGAGATGAAAGATGCATTGCTGATGGGAATGAGCTTTTGAGATTTTACTGCTCAACTTTTACCTGTGATTTAGGGGTAAACGGTAATTCTGCCATTTGTAACCAGCAATATTGTAGCATTTGTGGGATAATTAAGTCTGGTTTTTCACCCAAGTTGGATGGAATTTCTACACTATCCTCTAGCTTGAGAGCACACGTGGCAATCCCTGAGGACATTGAAGAAGAATTCAAGTTCATGAACGTGAAACGGGCTATGCTTGTTTGTCGGGTCATAGCAGGTCGGGTTGGGTGTGAGCTGGAAGAAGTGAACAAGGAGGATGGTGGGTTTGATTCAGTATTGGGTAGAGGCGGTAGTGGTAGTGGGGTCCTTACTAAGTTGGATGAAGAAGAACTTGTGGTTTTTAATCCAAGGGCTGTGCTTCCTTGCTTTGTGATTGTGTATACCGTTCGATCGTGATCATATGATCATGATGATCATCATCATGTAACTGCATGTTTGGATTTTTATTTATTATTATTTTAGTGATAGGGTTGTGAGCTGCTGATGATGATGTGGAAGTGTGTTGGTCATGGTTTCACATGTTTTCTGTACAACCCAATTGGCTCAAATTATTATTAGAAGGTCCATCCATTTTAGGTATGGGTCCCATATGTTAAATCTTGTTTTTGGTTTGTCCTAATCATGACTGTGATGAAGGGCTGTGATAGAGAGTTGTCTGTTTAACTTTGTCATCATCATCATCAAAAGTGGGATCATATATGATGTAAAATTGTAAATGAGTTTCTATTCGTGTGGTTTAAGATTTAGCAATAGAATAGATAGTTACTACAATGTGTTTTATGTAAATTTTGCATTTGGATATGTAAATGTCTTTTTTTAAGTGTGGAAGTAAAATTGCAAGCAAGTTTTGTTTATAGCTCCTAAGTGCTTCTTTTTGTTATATATAGAGAATTTTGCATATTGGAAGATCAAAAGTATATCCCAAAAAATTTTTGTTTTGGAGATCAAAATGGCATCCCAAACCATCATGGTTTGGTTATCAATACGGTATCTTAGTCCATTGTATTGTGTTTGCATATCGAAAGCCGTATGTGTATGTGAGTAAGTAAAAACCTCAATAATTCATTTTCTTTCTTGGGTGCGTGCGTAAAAATACCTATGTTAAAAAAAACAAGGTAAAAACCATCACAACGCGTGACTTTCATGTGTAGAAGTGTACAACTCAAACAAGTGATTTTTGTCTGCCAACAAAGACTAGTGGTATAGTGTGCTGATAAGCGTTATTGACGCATATTAATCACTCAAATGAATTTGGATTTATTGGTTTGTAGGTAATTCGAAAGATGAGATAGATTACCAAAGAATTTAACGCTATAGATTACCAAAGAATTTAACGCTTTTCTAAGCTAAGTAAGATTGAAAATTACTTTTTGGTTCTTAAATTTTAAATTTAATGGAAAAATATAGAAAAATTAATAGGACCGATTTTTTAGTGTAATAAATAAAAGCAGAGGAATAAAACAAACTATTTTAAAAAATACAGGGACAAAATAATTAATTATAGTGAAATGCGAGGATAAAATAGTATTTTTCCCTTCTTATAAAAGTGAAAAAATAGTTAAACAGCATCGAATTGATAATTAGCATTTATATGATGAATCATAGGAAGTAATTCTTTAATCTTTGGTACGTCTTAATACGATGTAGATGTATCTACAATTGAGATTGAGTTTTCGATATTATATTTATAGGTCCTCTATATTTAATCAATTTTTTTCAATTATAATTGAGTCATAAAAAAATTAAAAAAAAAAGTTAAATAGTATACCAAAGTAATAGTTGAGAACTTAATTGATATATTTTAAGAAATATAACAATTAAATTTATGATTTAAGCAGCTTGGTTTCAATTAAGGAGGTCTTAGATTCAAAATCCATTTTATGTAGTTTTTTGGTTTTTTGGAAGACTTGGTAGTTAATTTAACTTAAATTTGTTTGGGGTTTAGATTATAAATTAGATGAGATGAAATGAGAATACATGAAATTTATCATTTGATTGTTGATTTGAGTTTTCTGGATCATTTTTTATTCACTGCAATGTTTGTTTATCATTACCTAGAAGTGAATTTTGCCATCTTGATTTGATTATTGGGTTGTAGTATTGAGTGAAATATGAGGAATATTGTGATTAGTTTAACATTTGCTTGTTGTATTCCATTTTCATGTTATGTTATTTTGCTGCATCTGTTGGATAATTCAATTGAGAAATTTTTGCATTGAATTATATGATTAATGTTGATATTTCTTTAATTCAATTATAGTTTTGATGATTGTTTTAATGTGTGTCATATGTTGTATAAATTATACTTCTGCATTATGTTATAGAACTTATTATTGAAATGAAAACTTGAATTTGTTATATATAATATACATTGTACCTGATATGCAAGAACTCAAAATTTAGAGTTAACAAATGAAAATTAAGGGTTATTTAAAAATAAATAGAATGGGTTGTACACTCTTTAATGAATGTAAGAATGGAAAAATTGCCCAACAAAATTTGAAATTTATATACTTTGATATGTTAAATAATTTTTGAATTTCAAACTTCCTGATATGTTTGTTGGTCTTAATGAATTACCGGAGACAGTGACTTATCCAGGATTTGGGTCCCTTGGTGACAAAATCCTGGCTCCGCCACTAGACTTACCCACTCTGTCAGGTGAACAACATGGGTCAGGTCCAAATTAGTCGAGGCTAAATCTCAGAGACAAAGTAAAATTCAAAAATAAATAAATAAAAATTAAGTAATTAATTATGTAAAAATTGAAGAATTTTAGGAAAATATAAGTACATACCATATTTTTTAAGTTTGCTTTAGTAAATAGTACAAACTTTGAAAAAATTGTAGTAAATAACACTTTTTTTTTTAACTTTTCTACCTTTTTTATTTTTTATATTTTATTTCTTTTAAATAAAATTTAAAAAAATTAAAAAATATTATTGATTTGGCAACTATTCCGGTGAATGATCGGCAATGGTCCTACAGTAGTCTGGAGTCAATTTGAGAAAGGTAGAAATCCGGTGGAGTATGACATATATGTAATTCTATGTAATAATATAATACAATTTAGCTTGTGGCACATAGAAATGTGTGTTTTGTCATTTCTAAAGGTTATGGGTTTGAATCTCTATTTTTTTTTTAACAATTTATGGGTTTGAATCCTAGAATTGAAAAAATTATATTTTTCGCTATATGAGCCATATATCCGGGTATATGAGTTGACCTTACTCATATACCCAGTCCGGTAATCAAACAGTTGACCGAAAAAATTAATATTTTTTGAAATGGGGTATTTTTAGAAAATTTTTTTTTTTTAAATGTGATATTTACTATATTTTAAAACGTTATACTATTTAATAGTTATTAGTTTTCAAAATGTGCTATTTACTTCGAAGTTCCAGAATTTTACGTTCCTTATGCAATTAAAAAAACATACTATTAAATTTATATTTGGAAATGCATTCTCACTAAATATTGGGCCAAAAAACAATAAGATCCATCATACTAACTAAAACAGAACTTGGGCTTTAAATAAAACCATTAATCAATTAAAAATCCAATCCATTAAAAGAACCCATCTCCATTTTGGTGCCAATACGCAAGCCACATTTTCCGCGAAAATAGTTCTCTGAGAAAATTCAAAAAAGAAAACAAGATTTTCTCTTCCTTCTCTTCCTGAATCTTGATTCTTACTTGATCCCTTATTATACCTTTGATCGCAGTTTCGAGAAATGGGTTTGACTTTCTGTACCTCGAAACTTGTTCCTTCACTTACACTCTGCAAGAATCCCTCAATCTCTCTCATTCGATTTCGATCTCTGGACGGTCTTCTTCTCACATGGAATTTTGATACCCATTATCATAAAATAATTCATTCCCCTTTCTTTTCTTTTTATCATATCTTCAATTACAGTTTTGGATTTAACAGCTTTCCTTTTTTTCTTCCTCTTTGCGTGTTCTTTAAAAAGATCCACCGCAAGCTCACGTCTTTAGCATGATTTTTCACCTTCTTTTCCCCATTAATTATTTATTTTCAGATTCTTTAAGTTTTGGGTTACTAGTTTCTGCTGCTTATTCCAATTCCAAACTGAGATTTTGGACATCTTCTTGGTATGAATTTCCTTGTTTTAATGAAAATTTCTTAGCTTTTTAAGTTATTTTTACAATTTTAAAGTTCATGTCTTTCTTTTTTGAAGCTTTTTCTTTATTAAATTTGCAGGATTTTGTTATGTCTGGTATTAAGGTAGAAGTGGTTATTTCCCGTGATAATGAGGAATTAGAAACAAGCTCTCTAAATGGAAAGATTAATGGGGTTGTTCGGTCAATTGGCAATTTTGCGAAAAATGCAGAACGTAGAGCTATAACTGACAGGTAAATGAATCTTTTATATTGTTATAGTAGAAGATTTGAAGAAGAATACTCTTTTTAGCAGGAGTTTGGCATGGCCTTAAATCAGCTTTTAAGCACTTTTTAATTAAAAGCCAGTAAATGTTGCTTTTCTATAAGTGCTTTTTAAAAGCCAAAATGAGAAAAGCACGAGCAAATGCATTAATAATGTGTTTGGATATTTTATTAATCAATTTGATGTAAATTTCTGATTGTTTGATGATTCTTGCATAATGAAATTAGTTTTATATTCTTCTTGCAGGTTCTTTAGAGGTACTAATCAGGTACTACATAGTGACATTGATGGTGATCCTTTTGATGGGGGTGAAAAACGCGAGCATGGAGCTCGAAGAAATTATGGACCTCTTTTGTCTGGAACAGCTTATTGCATTTCTTCTTGCAGCATGATTTTGTTGAATAAAGTTGTTCTATCAACTTACGATTTCAATGCAGGAATTTCACTTATGTTTTATCAAGTATGTTTGATTCTCCTTTTTTTCTTGCCTTATCTAATTGATGTGATCATGTATAGCTTAAAAGATAGCAACTATTGTATATACTATTGTAAATAGGGCTGCAAATGAGCTGAGCTCGAGCCAAGATTTCATGCTCATTAATAGGCTCATATAGTTTTAATTTTGTCTAAAACATGTATTAAATAAATTTTTTGTTCGGAATTTCATTTTTATTAATACGGAAGGTTTAAATAACAATTTGAAACTGAAACCGCTCATGAGCTACTTGAGGCTCAGCTCAAGTTAGCTTGGCTCGATAAAAGCTCGTAAGAGATCAGCTCAGAAAGTAAATTAGCGGAGCTTGAGCTTGACAGTGCTCGGCTCATTTCATTTACAGCTCTAATTTTAAACAAGTCATGTCACTGGTGAGCTACTCAAAGCTCGGCTCAATAAAAGCCTATTGAGCTTTCTTGATAAGCTTATTCAGGTATTTAGCTTGCAAATCTAGTTTATTGACTTCGCTAGTTCAATTAAGATCATATTAAAATGATATTGTTTTGATTTATATCCATATTTGTATATAAAGTTGTTAGTACTTAGTATTACTTGGTATCAAGTTTTTTGCACCTTTTTTGGAAATATTGCTTGTTTGATGATCCTCTTTTTTTTCTTGCAAAAGATAAAATTTTCATGAGATACAGTTGCTTTGTTTGGCTGCAGAATCTGATTTGCTGTTTGGTTGTTGCTATATTGGGTTTATGTGGAGCAGTTTCATTGGAAAAGCTAAATGGGAAACTAGTTAAAACTTGGATTCCTGTCAATGCAATCTTCGTCGGCATGCTTGTTTCAGGCATGTTTAGGTATGTTAAAATTTTCTTATTCTTGATGCATTTAAGAACTGCTGATTCTAAATGAAATATTGGCGAAAAAACTGACAATGAAAAACCATTTATGATTATCTTGTAAGATGCTTCATATCCAAAACTGTATGCAGTTAATTCTGGTGCATTTTCCTTTTCAGTTTGAAATACATAAATATTGCAATGGTGACAATTCTGAAGAATGTGACAAATATTTTTACAGCAGTTGGGGAGTTGTACATTTTCCGGAAACATCAGAATCAGAAAGTGTGGGCTGCCATGTTTTTTATGGTACTTAATAATCCTTCACTTTTATTATAATAAAGTGTAGTTTTTTCCTTTTTTTTTTTTCTGAGATTACGAAATGGTGGATTTCGAACTTGGGTCTATTTGCTAGATGCACTTGTTATTAAACTATAGACTTGGAATCAAATTCAATGCCTAATCTTATTATTTGTGGACATGAGACAATTGGTGATCTCAGAGTAAATGGTAGAGATATTTTGCATGATCAAAGGGTGATTAAGAAGTAATACTACCAAAAATCCCTCGTACTTGGATTGGTTATTGTCATAACATTTGTATTATGTTTCTATTTTTAAGTAACTTCTGTGATCTCTGATTTGTCTTTCTGGATTGCAGATAATTTCTGCTGTTACCAGTGGTATAACAGATCTATCATTCGATGCAACGGGTTATGTTTGGCAAATCATAAACTGCATTCTAACAGCAAGTTACTCGGTATGAGATTTATTGCCTTAGCTTGAAATGGCATTAGATATCTATAATTTTCTGTTTGGAATGTGGGAAAATTTTGTTCTTGCTGCAATACTTACTATTCTACTGTTATAATTCCCAAATAACATGCAACACTTGCGCTTATTACAGCTCACTTTGCGACGAGTAATGGACAAAGCTAAACAATCAACCAGAAGTGGATCTCTAAATGAAATTTCAATGGTGTTACTAAATAATTTGTTGTCTCTACCTTTTGCCATATTCTTGATTCTTTTGTTCAATGAATGGGAATATGTAATTAATGCGTAAGAAATCATTGCAACCTTTCTCGACATTTTTCAAGACTTGTATGATCGATCTTCTTGTGCCTGAAATAGCTTCCAAATTCATTTTTTTGGTATTAATTTGCAGAGAAGTGATAGCTTTACCAATGTTCTGGGTTGTTGCAACAGCAAGTGGATTACTTGGACTTGCTATCAGCTTCACCTCCATGTGGTTTTTACATCAAACTAGCCCAACTACTTACAGGTAATAGTTGTTTTTGCTTTAAATTAATATGTACAAATAAAATGCCAAGAGTCCGTCGCTATTCCATCACTATCACGAAAAGCAATATTCTTTGTAGTATTTTGTTGTTTTCTCTCTCAGAGCCTCTGCAGCAATATGATTTCAACTGTTGCTTCTTATCAAAATAATAGCTTCAAAGGTCTTGTCCGGCAACAGTTTTTAAACACCTCAACCCTCATATGAAACTGCTGCTGCTAACGAATTTTGCAGAATAGGGCCATTGAATCGTGCATAAAGTTAAAGATTTTGACGCATTTATCTAATGCAATAATTGTAATCTGTTCACTTTTCGACATTGTTTCCTTTTGAACAGTTTGGTGGGTTCGTTGAACAAGATTCCTCTCTCCCTTGCTGGTTTATTGTTATTCAAGGTTCCACTCAATATACCAAATTTGTTCAGTATACTATTCGGTAATCAAATCGATACTTTTGCATATTATATGATGTTTATGTATATGAATATGTTCTTTATTATTTTTTTTT